>JBBYHM010232873.1:0-30547 GCA_038381775.1 Adansonia rubrostipa | reverse complement strand
ATACATTTCTTTACAAAATGCATGTTTTGGTCTTGGCATGGCCTAGTATCGATACATGAGCTCCTATATCGATACATGAGCTTATGTATCAATACATTTTCATGTTGTAATGATACAAATGAGGACATTTCAAATTTTTTGATCGTTGGAGCATTATATCGATACATTCAAAATTATGAATTTTTTCGTATCTTTTGTTCTTGGACCCCTTGAACTATGTCCTTTGATGCCACTTCTTTGCATTTATTTTTGATATGATCCATAGGCCTTCTTGACCTCCTCAAAAATACTTTTTCATCGGGTGACGATCATCACCCCCTCTCACGTCCATGCTCGAGGTTACTAAAAAAAATAGCTCGGATAAGATAAGGTGTCTATAGTGGCATCTTGTCTTCTTTCTTGGATCTTGGTCCAACATCAATGGCAACTAGAGTTGCTGTAAATTTGCTGTATTAAAAGGTTTGGTGGGAGGAAGACATAATGTTTGAACTGGAGTAGGATGGCTAAGATTGCCATGCATGGTATAGAGTCTTAGTTAGACTAGGATTCCTCCAAGATTGTGCCAACATGGTCCTGCTCAGAGTAGGACTCTTCCAATTTTATTTTTCTTAAGATTTAAAATATGATAAAATCATAGTAAATTAATTTTAAAATAAAAATAAATTAATCTATAATTGCTAAAAGTTAGTATGGTTGGCAGAATACACCTCATTGAGAGGTTGGTTCTAATTAAAACTCTCACATATCATCATACACCGAATTATCCAATTGTATTATTTTCTTAAATTGTTTAAGATATAAATTAGATAATATAATAAGCATGAAAGTAAAATTCAATTAATTTGATTTATTAAAATTTATATTTAATTTAAATAATTAAACCTTTTTTTAATAGGATTTATTCAAATACAATTAGAATAAATTTTAATCATGTAAGAAAATTGTTTTCTTAATTAAATTAAATATGGATCAATTACTTAATTATAAAAAATTGGTAACTTGAATTTAAAACACATGTTTATCTGTGCTCATATTGTTGTGAATGTATGGGATAATTATGGACTAGGGCCAATATGATTGTGGATGCATGGTTAATTGTTTATGGATGTTTAAATTTTTTAAATAGGGTATTGAACCTTGCTTTATCTCTATTTTCTCCAAGGTTGTAAAATTATTTTCTCACCTAATTCCCCTTGAATGCAACTCAAAGTTTCTTTATTACAAATGTAATTAGATTACATAAGCGTAAAATTCAGGTTAGTTAGGAAAGATTTTATAATTTGATGATGAAGATCTAAGCGAAGGCACCATAAAGCTCAAGAGATTGCAAGAAAGCTTTCGAAGACTTTGTATGTAATAACCTAGGAATAGACCAAGCAATTTCCTTTAATGGCTCAAGGAAATTGCATGAGGTAGTAGTCCATAATTATCTAAGTGGTATGCATGATAGTAAATTTATTTTATGTGATATTATAAATGCTATACATGCAAATAGGATAAGACTTTAAAGGATAAAATGAACAAATGAAATCCTTTGTACAATATTGTGCTTTGCATGATAAAGATGCCTTCTATTAGATTATAACAAGATACTATAATTCCAATTTCGAGGATTCATTAGGCTATCCCTAAGGTCCCTTTCGTTCAAACTGCTTGAGTTATGATTAATAGGTCCTACTCAACTAATGCTGTGTTATAAACTTGACCACATTGTGTTAGTGGCATAGGTTAGGTGAATTGCATATGATGGATTTAGGTAAAGAGTTACCACCTAACTAATTTAGGAGTTGCTTAGAGATATAAACGACAAGCTATGTTGCCTACCCAATAAGGCCTATTACAATTTGTTGTGCTATATCCAAGGTCGTAACATGTTGAAAGAGGTCCCAACACACTAGAAATACCATAAAGAGATTTTCGAATTATAGTGAGGGCATTATTTTGAAAAAATTAATGGGAAGAACCAATAAAGATTTAATACCTTGTCATTATTGGTTTAATACATAAGCAAGTAATATATACTCATTTCATACTAGGTTATTGATAATGGTATTTATATTAATTGTATTACGAGACATACTCGATCCCATAAGCCCAAAGTATTTGGATTGATATGTGAAATTGATAAGTGTTATTGATAAAAATGACGTAGGAGCATTAATA
Organism: Adansonia rubrostipa; assembly: GCA_038381775.1. NCBI lineage: Eukaryota > Viridiplantae > Streptophyta > Magnoliopsida > Malvales > Malvaceae > Adansonia > Adansonia rubrostipa. Next base: position 28,384 of record JBBYHM010232873.1, on the reverse strand, counting down.
GTTAAGAGTTTTATTTCATTTTAAATTCTACTAGAATAAAGTAATTCATTTAGATCTCTGCTTAGGATTATTTTTTTCTAGTTTAATTAGATTATTATTTAGGACAAGAGTTTTAGTTTGAGATACGTTTTATGATTAAAGCTTAATTAGTATTTTACTAAGAATAGTAAACCTTGTAGGAGTAGGAGTTTTAGCTTATATATATGCATCTAGGGAGTTGCTATAATGTATTCGATTATTATTTTATTATTTTATCAAAGAGGTTTCTTTCTAGAACCTAAATATCTCTACAATGTTATCTATTCTCAACTATTTTTAATTCTTTTGTGTTTTAGCTATTTCTATCATCCCTACCCTGTATCAATTTGGTATCAGAGCCATGGCAGGATGTGCAAGGGGCCATGGAAGAGGGAATCAAGAATAGCAAACAAAGTTGATGGAGTTAAGGCACATGGTGGAGGATTTGTCACAAGCTATGCAAGCTTTGCAGTGACAAATACATGTGGGAGCTAGAATGGAGATAGTAGAAGGTAGCCACAATCCTTTTAACCTGCCAGAAGGTGGTCTTAAAGATGTTTTAGATGAAGAAGAGCTGAAAAATGCTTTCCATAATGCTGTACCTACAAACTTTGCAGTATGAGACGGATTGGAAGACCAACTATTGCATGTTCCCGAGTTAATAAGAGGAAGGGCAAAGAACCAAGTGAATGATTTCCATGCGAAGTTACTTAAGGAAGACTATTTGGAATACGAAGCCATTATAGAAACTTATTTTGAAGAAGAAGAAGATCTAGAACTGCCAGATCCAATTTATGATAAATATAATGATGATAAGGAGTATGTAGATATATACCTTGCACAAAAAGGATCCTTGATGCTCAAGAGGGTGATAACTATTGCTAGCCAAGGTGATAGAGAGGATTAAAGGAAGAAAAGTATTTTTAGGACACGTGTTAGGTATTGAGATAAAATGTGTAATGCCATTATTGATGGGGGTAGCTCAAAAAACTACGTTTCTAAAAAAACTATGGAAAAACTAAAGCTACCTATAGAAAAGCATCCTCATCCATATAAGATTCAATGGTTTAAGAGAGGATTTGAGATACTCATAAAATTTCAATGTTTGGTCAAGTTTATTATAGGCAATAATGTGGATGATAAGGCGCTGAGCGACGTGGAATAAATGGATATGTGTCATATTCTTTTGGGCTAACCTTGGCTATTTTATCATGATATGCAGCATTCAACCAAAGAAAATACTTATTCTTTTCATAGGGGTGGAAGAAAACATACATTGCATCCTTAAAAGGAAGTAGTGACGCATAAAACTGACAAATTGAATGGGTTTTTAAAGGCTGAAGAGTTAGTGAGTGAAAGTAAAGAATTAAGGGTTGTATTTGCTGTGGTCAGCAAAATAATAAATACAGATAAAGAGGAAAATTTAAAGGAACAGCCCAAGGAAATTCAAAAATTATAAGCAAAGTTTATTGATTTGGTTAGTGACTCTTTGCCATAGGGTTGCCACCTATGAAAAGCAACCAACACGCTATAGATTTGGTGTCTGGAGCATCTTTACCGAATTTGCCAGTATATCGAATACCACCAGTTCAGCTACTAGAAATTCAAAGATAGATTGAGGACTTGATGAGGAAAGGACTGCTGCGTGAAAGTAAAAGTCTATGCACTTGCTCATCTCTACTAACTCCTAAGAAGGATGGATCTTCGCAGATGTATGTTGATAGCTGAGCTATAAACAAAATTATGATCAAGTATGGATTTCCCATTCCTTGATTCCCATTCCTTGATTGGAGGACATGGTTGATCAATTGGCAGGTTCTAAGGTATTTTCTAAAATTGATTTAAGGAGTGGATATCATCAAATCATATTAAAAGAGGGAGATGACTAAAAGACTACTTTTAAGACTCTTGAAGGCTTGCATGAATGGTTAGTAATACCTTTTGACCTATCAAATGCTCCTAGTACATTCTTACGAGCTATGATTGAGGTATTTAAACCCTTCTTACAATCTTTTGTTGTTGTGTATTTTGATGATATTCTAGTTTATAGTCTGAGTAAAGAAGAGCATTTACAATATTTATGACAAGTTTTGAAGGTGCTGCAAAAGGAAAAGCTCTATGTAAATTTAAGAAAGTGTTCATTTTTGCAAACTAAGGTTGTGTTTCTGGGGTTCATTGTTTTGGATGAAGGGCTAAAACCAGATCCTGAAAAGATTCAAGCAATCAAGGGCTGGCCAACACCATAGTCTTTCAAAGAGGTTAGAAGTTTCCAAGGGTTAGCTTTATTTTATAGGAGATTTATAAGAAATTTCAGTGCTGTTATGAGTCCTATTACTGAAATTTTAAAGAATGATAGTTTCAAGTGGATAAATTCTGCTCAAAAGGCTTTTGAACACATCAAGGTACTCGTGACCAAAGCACATGTTCTAGCATTACCAAATTTTAATAAAATTTTTGTTGTAGAATGTGATGTTTCTCAAAATGGTATTTAGGCTGTTCTTAGTTAAGAAGGGAGACTTTTGGAATTTTTTAGTGAAAAATTATCTGATGCTAAACATAGGTACTCTACTTACGATTTAAAGTTTTATGCTTTGGTTAGAGTAATCCAACGCTAGTAGCATTATTTGGCCTATAAGGAATTTGTTGTTTGTGCAGACCATCAAGCATTGAAGTATTTAAGCTCTCAAAAGAAATTCAATGCTCATAATGTTAGATGGAGTTCATTTTTGGATGAGTTTAATTTCTCTTTGAAGTATAAAATTAGAAAAACAAATGTAGTTACAGATGCCTTGAGTAGGTAAACCTTAATTTTAATCATAATGAGTTCTCAAGTTATTAGATTTGAAAAGTTAAAAAACCAATATCAAACAGATCCTTATTTCAGTCAAGTGGTGAAAGATTTGCAAAGACCAAAAGCAGTAGATAAGCTGCCCTACAGATTACATGAAGGATATCTATTAAGGGTAATCAATTATGCATTCTTGAAGGATCATTTCGAGAACAAATCATAAGAGAGCTTCATGGGAATGGATTGGGTGGACATTTTGGCTGGGATAAAATAATGGCCTTGGTCACTGATTACTATTTTTGGCCTCATACGTTCAAGGATGTGAGTAGGTTTGTAAGGCGATTTGCTGTTTGTCAATTTGGTAAGGGAAGTTCTCAAAATACAGGGATGTATACTCCATTACCAGAACCAAATTCACCTTGCATTCATTTGAGTATGCACTTTATGTTAGATTTATCAAAGACTTCAATGGGGCATGACTGTATCTTTGTAATCATAGATAGATTCTCTAAGATGGCCCATTTTATTCCCTGTTCTAAAACAGCAGATGCCTCTCACATTACTGATTTATTTTTCAAGAAAGTAGTGCGTTTGCACGGAGTTCCAAAGTCTATTATTTTTGATAGAGACGCTAAGTTTTTAGTACATTTTTGGAGAACTGGATGGCATAAAATAGGGACAGATTTAAAGTATTCTAGCATATGTCATCCTCAAACAGATGGTCAAACTGAAGCTGTTAATCATAGTTTGGGAAACTTGCTAAAGTGTTTGGTTAAAAATCATGTAAAAGGTTGGGATTCAATTGTTTTGCAAGTTAAGTTCGCTTACAATAACTCAGTTAATCTTTTTATTAAAAAGACACCTTTTGAGGTTATTTATGGTGTTAACCCAAACATGTGCTTATTTGGTGCCTTTACCCCAAGAAGCTAGGGTGAATGATGACGAGGAAGCTTTTGCTGAGCACATTTGTAGCATTCATATGGAAGTTCAAAATGCATTGGAAGCTAGTAATCTGGCATATGCTAAGACAGGTAATCAACATAGGCACTTTAAGGAATTTAAAGAAGAAGATTAGGTGTTGGTCTACTTGAGGAAAGAAAGGTTTCTAAAAAGTGCCTATCATAAGTTAAAGTCTAAAAAGTTTGGGCCATGTAAGGTGCTTAAAAAGTTAGGTTCGAACACCTATTTATTAGAGTTACCTACTGACTTATAGATTAGTCCTATTTTTAATGTCTTAGATTTATTCAAATTTAAAGGATTTAATGAAAAAAAACAAAGTATAGTTATTGAACAAGTTGTCCAGCTTCTTACCAAGCAAGATGACATTGTCCAATAAGTTCTCGATGTTAAAGAAATGACATCTTGGAAAGGAAATACTTATCAAAGTTCCTAATTAAATGGCTGGGAAAACCAGCTTGTGAAAGTACTTGGAGTTCGGAGGAAGAATTGAGGAAAGTTGATCCAAAAATGTGTAAAGAGGCAGCTAAGGTCTTTTCTAAAGATATTACTAATCTTTCAACCAGTGGAGAATGATGCAGGAGCATTAATAATTAAGAGTTTTATTTCATTTTAAATTTTACTAGAATAAAGTAATTCATTTAGATCTCTGCTTAGGATTTTTTCATTCTAGTTTAATTAGATTATTATTTAGGATAAGAGTTTTAGTTTGGGATAAGTTTTATGATTAAAGCTTAAATAGTATTCTATTAAGAATAGTAAACCTTGTAGGAATAGGAGTTCTAGCCTATATATATGCATCTAGGGAGTTACTATAATATATTCGATTATTATTTTATTACTCTATCAAAAATGTTTCTTTCTGGAACCTAAATATTTCTACAATGTTATTTTTTCTCGACTATTTCAAGTTTTTTATGTTCTAGCTATTTCTATCATCCTTACCCTGCATCAAAAAGGAAGGTAGTTAACCTTCACATGTTGAGTTGAATTACTCCACTATTGACTTGACTAAGTGGTTGTGGATCGCACCTATGTAATGACATAAGATTGTTGAAAAATAGAAATAAGTTGGGCTCTAATAAGGTGATCCTAAGAATGGGCAATAAGTTAAAAGTTAAAGCAACTGCCATTGAAACCCATACCTTATCATTACCTATAGGCATGACTTTGGAACTAAAAGAATGTCATTATGTCCCCAAATTATAAAAAAATGTCATTTCAGTTTCATAACTTACAATGATGATTTTGTAGTTAGAATAAAAAGCAAAAATTGCACCATCATTCTAAATGACATGGTCTATGGATTGATTTCATTAAAGAATGGGCTATTTGTGTTGGATCCTAAAATGCTTTAATTAATATAAATGTGAAGAAAGATAAAAAGAAAGATCCATTAGAAACCTATATATGGTATTATAGGCTTAGGCATGTCAATGAGACTCAAATAGCCAAGGTACACAAATAACCTATATATGGTATTTGATTATGAATCATATTGAACAAGTGAATATTGTCTCCATAGAAAGATGACCAAGACTCATTTCACTAGTGAAAGTGAAAATGTTGGTGACTTGTTATGCCTTGTGCATCAAATGTATATTGTCCTATGAATACAATAGATAGACAAGGGTATTTTTACTTCATTACCTTTTCCAATGATTACTCAATGTACATGTACTTAATGAAGCACAAGTATGAAGCTTTGGAAAACTTCAAAAAGTTTAGAGCTAAAATAAAGAAACAAATTGGGAAAAGTATTCTAGCTATTTTATCCGATCATGGAAGAGAATACTTAAGTAAAAAATTCTTGGTTCATCTAATAGAGAATAGTATTTTGTTGCAATGGACTCCACTTAGAACTCCATAACATAATAAAGTTTGAAAAGAAAAACCAAACCTTTTTGGACATGGTTTATTCCATGATGTCTAAGGTAGACCTTTCAATATCCTTTTGGGGATATGCCTTGGATATTGTCGCATATCTTTTAAATAGGTTCCATATAAATCCGTGGATAAGATGCCATATGAGATATGGTACGGTAAAAGACTAGTGTTGTCTTACTCAAAATTTTGGGCTATCTAACTTATGTGAAGCGAGTAGTGACTGATAAGCTACTGCCAAATTAATCAAATGTAAATTTATAGGATATCCAAAAGAGTCACATGACACTACTTTTACCACCCAACTAAACAAAAATTTCTTATTTCAAAACATGTAATCCTTTTAGAAAATGAGTTTCCACTAAAAAAGTTTAGTAAGAGTAAATTTGATCTTGAAAAAGTTTAAGAACCACAAATTGACACTTAAATGGAACCAGAGCCAATAGTTGAAGCATTAGATACTCAACTTAAAGCTTAAGAGACACAACAACTCCATCGATCTAGTCGGATTAGGGAAGCTCGAGAATGATACAGATTTCTCATGGATCAAGATGACTTGCCTTATGATACTAAACCTACCACTTTTGATAAAGCAATATCTAGCATTGATTCTGATAAATGGCTTAAAGCATGAGATCTGAAATGGATGCCATGGAAGTCAACCAAGTATAGGCTTTGGTTGATCCATTAAGGGGATAAAACCTATAAGTAAAAAAAGAATAATATAGATGGCAATGGACAGACGTATAAGGCTAGAATGGTGCCAAAAAGGTTATAATCAAGTAGAAGGCATTGATTATTAAGAAACCTTTTCAAACTAGTTATCATGGTAAAATCTATTTGAATTATGCTTGCTATGGCTACATATCATCGATTATGAGATATAACAAATGAATTTAAAAGTTGCATTCCTCAATGAGAATTTGCAAGAGGAAGTGTACATTACATAACCTAATGGTTGAATGTCCAAGTTAAATCCAAATTAGGTATGTAGATTGAGAAAGTCTATATATGGTCTAAAGCAAGCTTCAAGGAGTTAGAACATTAGATTTGATGAAGCAATTAAAGAATTTGGCTTTATAAAAATTCCTGATGATTTATGTTTCTATAAGAAGGCAAATAAGCAAGCTATTATTTTCTTGGTGCTACATGTTAATGACGTATTGTTTATAGGAAATGAAATACCAATGCTACAGGACACTAAGGTCTAGCTGTCTGAACAATTTTCCATGAAGAATTAGGGGGAAACAATATAAGTTATAGGAATTAAGAAATAAAGATAGATGGAAAATACTAGTTGGCTTATCCCAATCCACTTACATAGGCAAGGTGCTAAAGAGGTTTAGCATGGAAAACTCTAAAAAAGAAAACCTGCCTATGGTACATGGCATGCATTACTCAAAACATATGTTCCCTAAAATATCGATGAGCGAGCACAGATGGATAAGATCCTATATGCCTTGATTATTGAATCCATTATATATGCTATGCTATTTACAAGACCTTGATTATTGAATCCATTATATATGCTATGCTATTTACAAGACTAGATGTATTGTATGCTCTAAGTATCACGAGCAGATACCAAAGTGATCATTATGAAAGTCACTGAATTGCTATAAAGAATATCCCTAAGTAGTTGCAAATAACTAAAGATATCTTTTTAGCCTATGTAGAGGCTAAACTCCATGTAAAGGGTTATACTGATGCTAGCTTTCAATCTGATTAGGATGACAGTAAATTGCAAAATGGTTTTGTATTTACCTTTAATGTTGCTGTAGTCAGTAGGAAAAGTTCTAAATAGGGTACAACTATAGATTCAATAATTGAAGCCAAATATATCTTTATGTGTAAGGCTACGAAAGAGGCAGTTTAGATGAAGAAGTACATCACTAAACTTGGTATGGTTCCAAGCATTATTGATCCAATATCACTTTACTGTGATGACAATGGAGCCATAACACAAGTTAAGAAACCAAGGTCTTATCATAAATCCAAACATGTGTTAGGGCAGTATCACATCATTAGAGATATTATAGAAAGACATGATGTTAGTATGAAATGAGTACCCACCAATGAGAACTTAATTAACCCATTCATTAAAGTTTTTTCGCAATAAAAACATGATCATCATATGGAGGGTATGGAACTTAGATATATAGGTGATTAGCTTTAGTGCTAGTGGGAGATTATTAGTGTAAACCCTGCAAGCCAATCATTACGGCTTGTAAAGTATCAGCATTTAGTAATTTCATGTAATTAAACATTATATTTAATTAATGTTATAAAAGGTATTTCTTTATCCATAAGATTTAATTGTATAATTGTTATAACTATCTTATATAGATAAAGCCTATGAAACATATTGGCCTTGCAAGGGAATTATAAAGATAAGGCATTCACAATTCACAATTATGAGATCCCTATACATCAAAGCTGTGTTTCTAAAAAGTATTCCTAGTCATCGTATTTTCAAGATGTGGCATTGACAGTTCACAAAGATTAGCATGTGAAGCCTTCATGCATATGATGCATGCAATTAATCTTATAAGTTAAAGATAGAGATACTACCATATGGGTGCTTATTATGGTAACAAGTTCATTGAATATAACCTGCTATGGGAGTTTCATTTAGTATTTTACTCAAGTGTCTATGAAAATACTCTTCTGTGTTAGTAATATAAATAATCCTTAGACTTGTGACACCAGGTCATTTCATATGAGGAGTGTCATGCTTTGATTTCATCACAAATGTGTCCATAATAGATAGGGTGGTTTTAGGTATTACATGAATCATATGGTAGATGAATAACTGATCCAAAGAGGATTCATCACCCTAAGTGATATGAGGGGACATATCTCACATATATCTGGCCCATGTTAACTCAAAGTTCTTGGCTAAGGCAACATTGATTATGGAGATAAAACATAGGGGTTGCATACTAACATAAAATGTGCCAAGTGTAAGCATTGAACCATGCTCTTGTAAATTCTAGGATATATGATGAAAGGATATTTATTACATTGAGATACTAAACACTAAAGCGCTTGTCAAAACCTTATTAACATTTCTTGCATGTTGGGTGCCCATAATGCATTGTTAAATGCCAATCTTGGTCCATAAATATAAAATATTCTTTATTGGGCTATTTGATATTTATTGCCAATATGATGAAGGGCTTAATAGGTCAAACATATAAGAGTGATTAGTAAAAATTAAATTAAGACTGAGTTTATATGTCTGATATAGGTAATAGTTACCTAAGCCTAATTTAAATAAGTTCAAATAAGCTGGAGGTAAATTTTAATTTCTTAAAAATTAAAATTTTAAACCCTAACTAGTTGAAAGCTTTGAATTCAGCTAAAGGAGACCAAAATAGGGTTGGGCAACATCTTTCTAAAATCTTTATGGAAGATTGTGCCAACTCTTTTGCAATAAAAGGAAAATTAGCTTTCTTCTTATCTTTGATTATTGGATCAAGGTTTTCTATTAGCAAGGGAAGGTTTATTGAAATCTAAGCTGCTACCACAGCTTCTAGCAGCAAAGTCTCTTCCTGATTGAAGGTTTTTTGAGCTACCTATGTGGATTACTATTAGAGGCTGAAAGCTTAGGCAGCTTTGGTTTATGACAATCTAGCTTACTATTGCTTGTAATTGCTTATGGAATTGTTAGAAAACTTCTCGAAATTGAGGTATATTTGAATCTTAAATAATTTTTTAGGTTTCTTCATCTAAAAGATTTATCAATATCTTGCAAATTGATCCTATTTAGTGAGTCTCAGATTATCTTTATTGTTATGTTTCCATTAGCATGTTTATAAATTAGTTTATAAATTTTTGTAATTTGATTACTTGCTTACCTGAGATTTCATATAATGCATGTGGTGCTATTTATTAGATTGTGCCCCATTGCTTGGCTTACGTAATCCCCCATACAGTGGATTCCAAATTAAAAACTAGATATTTCACACCTTCACACTTTTGGTTGTGTAGTGCAGGTGCCTGTTACATCATCAAAGAGGAAAAAAATGGGTTCTTAATTGCATCTTGAGATTTATGTTAGGTTTCATTTGCTATCCATAATTAGGTTTCTAAGCCGATAAGGGTAATCTTTTTACCATACGGTTTACAAATTTTTATTTCAATAAATAGTGTTTTCATCAATCGAGATGCTTAATGCTTTTTGGCCATGAAGCAAAGCCCAAATAAAGACATTTCCTAGTTCAAAGAGCATTTATCCCATTTAGACCCAAGGACATCTGAGTGTGAAAATGAGGTACAGAAAATCATACATTTAAAAGACATTGCAAATTGGCTTTTTGATGCATTTAGTGATGCTATAAGGATCATAATTTCGCATATCCTAGTTGTGAATGCCCCAGCTAAGATTGATGTCCTCGATAAACTAGTGTAAAGGGATCAAGATGGCATATACTAGAAGCATGGATGCCCGATAGGATTGAAAAACATAATTCCTTGAAAATAATTATGGAGGAATTTGGAATTTGCTCCTGAAAAGCTTAGAGTTGAGCATACTCTAGATGAGCATGTGTCTTTAAAGAGCAATGCATGACTAGATTACCAACCTAAGAAATATTAAATTTACTATTACCTACTATAATGAGGTTTTAGATCAAAATGAAATTATCACTAATAGTATGATTGCATACTTAGTAGCTAATGTCATTATGCGGGATGATTGTCAACCATGATCTATGATAGAATGTCATCAAAAGCAAATTAGCCTAAATAAGAAAAAGCAATCATGGTTGAATTTGCTCTCTTAGCTAAGTGTGAGGTTTTTGGGCTCGAACTCCTAACAATGTAAAGCTTGTTAGATATAAATGGGTCATTGTCCGTAAAAGAAATAAAAATAATGAAGAAGTGAGGTACAAGGCTTGATTTGTAGTCCAAGGATTCTTTCAAAGACTTGGGATTGATTATAATGTTATGTATTTACCAATAACGGATATGATCACATTTCATTTCTTGATTAACTTAACAGTCTTAAAGAGACTTGATATGCATCTTATGGACATAGTGATAGCTTACCTTATGGTCTATTGGATTTTGATATTTATATGAAGATTCTCGAGGGATTTAAAATGCCTAATGCATCAACTCCTGATAACTGATTCTCAATAAAGTTAAAAAGATCTTTGTATAATCTAAAGTAATCTGGCCGCATATGGTATTAATGATTGAATGATACTTTACTACAGAAAGATGCAAGAATGATCCATCTACCCATGTGTGTTCATTAAGAAATCAGGTAATGAATTTGCTATGATGGCAGTTTATTCAATGAAAAAAATTTGATAGGGACTCCAAAGAGCTAAATAAAACTATCGAGTACCTAAAAAGGAGTTTAAACTTAAGGATTTGGGAAAAACCAAATTATATCTTGGTCTTGAGGTTGAGCTTTAGGAAAATTGAATAGCTGTCCATCAGTTAACTTCGACTTACATTGAGCAACTGCTTAACATATTTGACATAGATAGAGCTCATCCATTAAGCACACCCATGTTAGTTTAAACCTAAAAAGGGACTTGTTTTATCCTAAAGAACCAATGAGGAAGCACTTGGTTTTGCAGTATCATATCTTAATACGATAAGGGCATTGATGTACTTAACACAATGCATAAGACCCGATATTACCTTTGCAGTAAATCTTTTAGGAAGATTTAGTTCTAAGCCAACAAGGACATTGGAATAGCATTAAGCATATATTTCGCTATCTCAATAGAACCATGAACTTGGGTTTATTCTATTTTAGAGAGTCCAATAATTTGAGGTTACTTAGATATGTTGATGCAGGATATAAGTCTGATCCACATAAAGCTCATTTACAAAAAATGATTATGTATTTTGTTGTAACAGACTGCCATAGCTTAGCAATATACTAAACATACACAAGTAGCAACATTCTTCAACCACTATAAGATTATCACCCTTTATGAGGCTGAGAGAGTGTGTTTGGTTAAGATCTGTTATATCTCATATACATAATTCTTGTGGCATGACATCGATTATATATGTACTCACTATTATTTTACAAGGACAATGCTATGTGTGTAATATTAGTTAAGGATAGATATATTAAAGGAGATAGACCAAGCACATGTTGCCAAAATTCTTCCATATGCATGAACTTCAAGAAAGCTGACAAGTTAACGTCGAACAGATTAGCTCCTTAAATAATCTTGTAAAGCAATTTACCAAAACATTACCAATGTCAACCTTTGAGAAACTTTAATATGGCATTGGTATGAGGGTAGTAGACAAGGTGCAAAGATGATTTACCCCTAAATTGACATACCCCAAAAGTATTGACCTTGATGTTCTCATTAAACACAATTAAAAGAGAGCATTACACGAGATGTACATTGTACTCTTTTTCCCTTTTCATCAGTTTTTGTCCTACCAGTTTTTTTTTTACTTAAGGATTTTAAGGAGGCAGTAAAGGCAGACCTAGTTAGGAAATAATAGTTATGGGTAGTGTTATGGAATATTAAACTTACAATAGCTAAGGATTTTTTAATATTCTAATTATAATTACAAGGTCATAATCTCTTAGTATCTTAATCGTAATCTCTTAATTTCCTAATTATGATTTTAGGATCGTAATCTTCGTGATTTAATTTTGTATATTTAATACAGACCTAGTCTGATGCCTGTATAAGGGCCACAGTATTCTAATTGTGAACACACTGAATTGAATAAGAAAAGTAGCTTTTTTTTTATCTATGTGCCATTCTCTCTTTCTCTCTTCTATAACTGCATTTATTGTTGCTTTGCTTACGAGCCATTAGTCTCATCAATTTCCACCAATTTCACAACAAAACTTCTTTTTTCTTTAAAATTTTCTTATTTGACTTTTAACATTTATAATAATCAAATGTTCTTTGATTTTATACAGTTAAAGTTTTACATTATTTTATTATTTGGTTTAATATTTTAATGAAAACAAAAGCTTAATTTTGTTTTACATGTTGGTTTATAAAAGGAATGTTATAATTGGAAAGAAAAATATTATAATGAATCATTTTATTTTCCTTTAACCATTTACCAAAGCAATGATTACTGAGATTACTTTCCTTTCATTACTTTTATTAATTTTAATTATCCAAACAAAGGGTGCATCTAAAGGTGAATTTAACGGGTCAAAACTTTTGCCCTTAAAATTCATGAAAATTCAATAAAGAAGAGCTTTTATTAGCCAAGAAAAAAGTGAAAAAACATCTAATTTTACTGCCTTAACATTTTTAACCTTGGCAACCTCTTTGTAAAATTAATACTACATTAATATGATTAATTTGCTAAACTTATCATTTTTAAACTTTATCATTATTAATTTGATTATTTGTAATTTTTTACTTAATTAAATATTATTATACATAATATTTACTTTCTTAAATTAAGAATTTTACTTTTCAATTCATTATTTTTTTTTTTTGTGGAGGTAATTCTTTTACAAAAGATTGAACTCTTATAATTTTATGCAAAAAATAACTACGTTGTAAATTTTTTTCTTAAATTTTTTAATCTTTTAATTTTTAGGAAAATTACATTAATAGGTTAAAATTAATGTCTAATATATTATTTTTATTTTTACATTAATCATGTTTATATTGACCAAGGCCTCGAAAGAAAATTTTCCTTTACTTTTCTTGAAAAAAAATTTAATTTCTTTTTACTTTCTTTTCCTTTATTAATATCTACGTAAACGTAAATTTAATCCTAACGTACACCAATAACACAATTTAATTCAATTTAAATTTTAGGTATCGAACATAGCAAAATGTTTAATTGTTATATCTTGTGGTGATTAAATTAAGATGGGAGTGAATTAACTTTTCAAAATCTTTAGCAAATAAAACTTTGAGAAATTTAATTAGTAAACTTGAAAATTCAAGATAGTGAATAAATAAGCAATTAAAAGTGTAGGAAAAGAGAATAAACACCTGAATTTGTAGAAGTTAGGCTCATCCCTACATCTTCTCCCTTAGTCTCACTTGCCAAAGATTTCTCAATCCATTATCTTCAATTTATATTTTCCAAAGATAAAATAATCTTTACAAATCTATCTTTCAAGGCTTAGGGAAATTTCTTATATGTTCTAGGCTAAGATACTTTTCAAAGCTTAAGTAAAAACTTCTCCCTTTTTAGGTTTTTGGTGTGAACAAAGAAACTTCTGAAAGGTTTAGTGTTCAAAAAGTTTAGGCACAATGATAAGGACTACAATGAAAATAATGCAAAAGAATACAAGAATGATAGGAAGGATTAATCCTATACAATGATAAACTACTTGAAAGCTTATAAGAAATGAGTGATTTTACTTTAAGTTTTCTCTTTTAATATCTCTTGCTCTTAGAAGTGTTGGAGACTCTAATTTATAACTTGAAAATGATTTAAAATTGTTGAGAATGGACTCAGATTAAAAATAGCCATCCAAGCTTCAAAAGTTGAGTTTTAAATTTTGCCTAGCATATAGGGGATCGATCTTTGCCCTTTAAATGTGAAAATTTGATTGTTGGAACTTCAAGGGATTTATCCATTACCATAGGAGATCAATCCTTGCCCTTTAAACATGAAAATTTGGATATTGAAATTTCAAGTGATGGATATCCTTTACTACCCTACAAAGTGAGATCAACTTCAGCATCCTAGTGATGAATCCTGTACTCTTAGGGGATAAATCCTTGCTTGAAAATAACTTAAAAACATGTTTTCTTTGGCTTTAAAAAAGGCAACTTATTTCAATGATTTAAACATAAGTATACATCTAAGAACATGTATTTCTGAGTAAGCTAAGAAGTCTAAACAAGTTTAATATTTTTCAAAATATTTTCAAAATTAAAGAAAAATACTAAATTGAAAACATTTATACTTATGCTAATTAAGTTTAAGTTTTTGTTATATCAAAACCAAGATCAATGAAAGCTAATATAGCTAACATTAATAAATATTTTCTACTTTTTCCTAATTAAAGGAAAATGAAATAAAGCTTTTTAAGGCTTTAAGTCACACTATTGCATTGCTTTCACCATTTCCTAAAACAAAGTAGATTCTAGGGTAAGTTTTTTATGGTAAATGCATAGTAAGGTCATGGCATGACCCAATAAAAATTCATCATGTTGGTATAAAATCCTAAATTTGATATAATTGGCTACTGAGATTTCATAGTCCTTTTTACACATATTATTATCTAGTATTACATAAAACTATTAAAATTACATATATATGCCACAAACTATATAAATCTTTTTTATTAAAAAAAAACTTAAAATTATCACTAAATATTATAGTTATATAAACTATGTTACCTATTACATATGTCACAATGATAGGTAATAGAAGCAAATATTGCACATTTTTATTACAGTTACATATATTCATTATCTGAAAACATAAATACATTGCCAAAGGTAATAAAAAGTATTATTGCATTTGTTATTACCTTTACATGTATGATGTTAAGATATTATGTAATTTACAACTATTATTATTACAAAATTTAAAAGAATTAAAAATAATCAATAATTATCTCTAAAAGATAAAAAAAACTTCTCGAAAAGTTTGAAGGACTAAAAAATAATTTCTAACAAGAATCCTCTAAAACTGTGACTTTAAAAAGTTTTAAGGATGACATTTATCCTAATACTATAAAATTAGGGACAACATTTGTCTTTAATATTCTTAATTAAAGATAAAAAAAGAAGTTTATTTTATCTGATTTTTTAATATATTATGTATTCATATTATTTAATATTTGTAATACAAGTAGGAACACAAAAAATATTTAATAAACATTATTATGTTTACATAAAATAAATAAACATTATTATGTTTAGCTAATATAAAGTATATTACAACATTTACTAGTTTTGCACACATTTTTTTTTTTACTTTTGAAACTTTATTAGAAAATCAATAAAAATTGTTGTAATTTGGTTTTAACTTGTATTTATTACATAATACATTTACTAGTAAATAATACAAGTTATTACAAATAGATAATAAAAGCGTATTACATGATGATAAACGTGCATTACAACTTTTACTAGCTTTACATAAATGTTTTTACTTTTATGAGTTTTATTAGATGATAGATAGTAACTAATGTAATTGGTTTTTATATGTATTTATTATAAATTATTAAAGATACTACATGTGCAAGTAATGTTGTAATTTTTTTTTTTAATTTTGTTAAAAAAAACTACGAGTTAATATTACTAAATTTACATAAAGGTATTGCAAGTTACATATATCATTATAATAAATTATATAAAAATCAACTCTTCATTTTTCATGTTTCTATTATAAATTATTGAAGATATTACATGCATTGGTTATGTTTGTATATGATTGAGCTTTTAATTTGTTAAAAAGAATTATCACTTAAAATTTACATAAAATGCATTAGAAATTACATTAATCTTTACAATATATTATAACATATTTATGTAAAAATTTATTTCATTAATTAAATATATTTATTATAAACTAAATACATTACATGAATTTTTTATTGTAATGTGGTTTTTCGTTATTTGTTAAAAAAAAAAATTTAGCGCTTCACATTACCAAATTTACACAATATTATGGCAAGTTATATAAATTATTTATAGTGTATTGTAATGTATTTATGTAATGAGTTATATAAAATAAGTTTTCACTTAAATTTTGATATACTTGCAACTTTTGTTAACAAATTACTAAAATCTATTACATGCCATCGTGTTGAGATAAAAATTTATGCAATATTAGATACATAGAATCTTCATTATATATATATGTAATAATTATTGAAAACATTACATTAATGGTAATGTTTGTTTTTTAAAAAAAGAACATTACCAAATTTGCACAAAACTATAATAAGTTACATAAATCTTTACAATATATTGTAATAATATTTTTGTATTGAATCTAATACACTTTCTCTTAAATTTGTTTACTCTTTTGATATATTTACAACTTTTGTTTCAAAATTTATTAAAATTTATTACATGTTAAATGTTACTTAAGTAATTACTTGTTGAGAAAAAAATTATGCAAACATATTACTAAATCTTTATTACATATAGGCAATATATTTATCCAAAATATTATATTAGTGGTAGTGTTTGTTGTAAACCAATTACTATTGAAAATTAACAAATTTGCACAAAACAATGACAAGTTAATGAAAATCATTACAATATATTATAATGTATTTTTGTAATAAGTTGTGTAAAATACATAATTTACTTAAAACCATGACCAATTAAATAAATCATTTCAGTATATTGTTATATATTTATGTAATGAATAATATAAGATATAGTTTTATTAAATTTGTTTACTCTTTATATATATTTACAATTTTTGTTATTTAATTTATTGAAATTTATGACATTGTACTCAAATCATAATGTCTTTTGTGGATAGTGATAATTGCTTAATTACATACATTTTTTTATTGAATTTTCTTATGCTAATTTGCTATAATTCTTAAGTTTCTTAAGGTTTTATTAAGCTTTTTTTTTATAGGTATTTTGGATGTTAAAGAATTATTTGGAGTTGGAAATTTTGATTTTGGGTAAGTGCACAAAGATTAAAAAAAAAAACACATTTCAGCTTACTTAAGGAATAAGCTAGCCAAGAGCTCAGTGTTGTGGCCCCAATTGTTTGTAAGCAAGTAGTTAGATGAGAGCTTAACATTGCGAAATTGGACGAATTCTAGTTTGATGCAATTTGGCATTCTTTTAAGGAAAACCACCAAAATCAAACCAATGTTGTCGAGACCTATAAATACATCATCCTAGGATTAAAGGGTTTTTTTTATCAATTTTAGAAGTCTAAGAAAGATCTAGATATAAATTGCTAAAAACAATCATTAACCTTCTCCATCTTCCTTATTCTCTTGAATTTTTGAAGTTGTTAGCTTTTATTTTCATGTTATTTATCATATGTTAGGCGAGATTTATTTTGGTTAATGTGATTTCAAAGCTCGAGACATAAATTTGTCATTGGTTATTAGATATTATTCTTCAAATTATCTATTGAAATTGCTTGTGTTAATTCATAAAAAAATGTTTATGATTTTCGTCTTGATTTGTTTAGATACTCTGGGAAATAGAATTTGATAATTATCTATTACTAAATTAAGAATCATGATCCATATTGGTTTTGTCTTCCTATTTATTAGTAGCTATTTGTAGTCAATGATAATCAGTTTTTGTTAATTGCAATGTGGAACATAACCTAAGTTAAATAATTTGAGCTTATTTGTTTATTGCTTAGATCAACCTATCTTTCTTATAAAAAAACTTCTATTAGATTAAATCTAGAGAACTTATTTTAAGTTATTTAATCATTAAAGATTTAATAGAATGCTTGTTTTATTTTACGATAGAATAAGAAAAGATTGGAGTGGAGATAATTCGAGATAATTCTGATATTAATTCATAGTTTATGTTTAGTGGTGAAGAATATTTCCTTAACCAATTCTTTTTATCAATGTTACAATTATTATCGATTTCTAATTTTGCAGTCTTTAATTTATTTTAATATAGCTAATAGTCTTTTTTTGTTTAACATTAATTTAGAGTAGTCAATAACTAATTAATTAGAAAAAATCAACTAAAAGAATGACCATATTGCATACTATTATAATTGATAGCAATTGATCTAATTTGCAATGATTTAATTTGGTATTCCTTCCAAATTACACCATTTACCAACTAGCAACAAAGATCAATCTTAAAAAATAATGTTGCCAGTTTTGCAATTGCTATTTTCCATAACAAACAATCGGTAGGCCGTAATATAAACGAGCCGATCTTAAGTGATTGGTTTTGTTCCTTATCATCCAATAAACTTGCTTGCACTTGCTTTTGCGAGGAATCATAATTTCTAATGCCGAAAGGGAAACCTAGATCTTATTTTATAATAATTGAATAAAAGTAATTTTGACCAATGAAATAGTTGAATTGCGTACAGTGCAACATCAAAAGTTTTTACCACACTCTAAAGTATAAATATATTCTCACCATTTGAATCTCATTAAAACCTTCCAACAATAGGGGATCACAAATAAACATACCGCTACTCTACTCCTTATAAACTTAACATCAATAAAATGAATATTGACATAATTATGCTTTAATGATTTGATGCAAAGCACAAGGACATCCTAGTATAAATAATAAGTACATTTCTTTTCCTCTTATATCAAAATTCAAAATTAGAAGAAGAAAAGCATAATTGAAAAGATATCTTGTATTCATAAATTCAATGGAAGACCAAAATCAAATGTGAAAAGATTGATAATTAAGAGTAATTAATTTACAACTAACAAAACCAAAGGCAGGTTCAAAATCAGAAGAGAGTAAAAAGTATTAAATTATAAAATGACAAAGCAAAATCACTATTTTTGATGTTCATACATGGAATAAAACAAAATTGATTTAATTTTTTTCGTTTACGCATCAAAAAAGAAATCTTTGATGAAATTCTTTTCAAAAAATAAAAATAAAAATAAAATAATTATGTGATAGATTTTAAAAAAGTGCAATATGTGCTGAGTTTTTTTCCAAGCAGTTGAAACATTGGCGGTATTCACTTTTTTATGCCTATATATAAGTACAACCCATTCTTTTATAATTGAGAAGTATGAGCCAAAATTGAAAACAAAAATTTTGTTAAAAAACTAATATTAACAAAAACAAAAACAGATTCCAAAACTTATGCCTTTAATTTAGTGAAATTTCATTTCAAAATAAGAAGGATAAAATTAGCTATAAGTATTTTCAAAGTATAGGTTTTTTAGGAAAAAGGATCTGTAACTACTAGAAAAAAAGATCTTCTTTATTGCAAAGATAATAGGAACAAATTCAAACCTCTAATCTAAAAGCTGCTTGTCTATAAATAGCAACTATTATGAATATATAATCATCTTCTTCATACAAAATTTGCTTTCGAGAGAAATAGGGAAACAAATTTCTATTTGTTTTCTTTGCCTTCTCTCTTCATTAATTAATAATTTCGATTAAGATTCCATTAGTTTCTCATTCAAATTAAAACCATGGATTCCAATTTGGTTTTTCCCTATATTATTATTTTCTTCCTTTCATGGGGTCTCCATGGTTTGTCACAAGAAACTCCACAAACGGATCTGGTACAAAGCCTTGCATCCATTTTTCAACAAGTACAAAAGCCGAGTGGTGCGATTGCTCAAGGAAGCACTTCAGTGGATTCAATAACATGCATGCAAAAGTTAGCACCTTGTCAGCCCTTCATGCATTCTCCCTCTCCTCCTACGACTTGTTGCATTCCATTGAAGGACATGATCACGGAGGAGAGCCAGTGCCTTTGCAATGTTTTCAATAATCCGGAACTCTTAAAGTCTGTCAACGTCACCAGGGATGAAGCCTTGGCACTCCCTAAGGCTTGTGGCATTAATGCTGATATATCTGTTTGCAAGAACGGTAATATTTTTCCTTAATAATTAATTTCTTTCTTTGTTAATTAAGCATCATGATTAAATTTAAGTTTCTTACATGCATTAAATAGTATTTTCATTTTAATCTTCTTAATTAATTGATTAATATGCTACCATTTTTTTAAAAAATCTTTTCTCAAAATTATCATTGTAATAATTTTATGTAGATGCTCTAAATATGGTTATGCATCTTTTAATCAATTTTAGTACATGAATTAGGAAACTTCGACTACAAAATTGAATACTATCTTTATTTTTTGGATTTCGCTTTGAAAATAATAGTTTTTATACTCCTATAGCATTATGATTTTTGAAACCATAATAATTGGTTGTTTGTACATCTGGACCTAATTGTTAGTCTTTTGATAAATTATAATCTTAAATGTTAAATAAGAATACGAATTGTCTTTGGAAATGAAAATTGTGATATGTAATAAATAATTTTAAAAAAATCATTTTGTTTTGAAGGAGTTTTATTAGCTCATAATCATTATGTTATTGAGAATCAATATACATATAATTAGAATTGAGTATTGATGGATACTTTGTTGCATTAGCAGTTTCAATGCCATATGTTAAATTAAAGCAATATTGAGTACCCGTTGTTTCTTTGATCCCCTTTTCAAGATTTTGGGATTAAACTAATGAAGTTTTTTCTTTAAAACTTTTTTCTGCTTTTTATTTTAACTTTGTTGTTGAAAAGATAAACATTTGTGATACTAAGGAATCATAGATTTATACAGAGTGATGATGGATGAAATTTGAAAATTTTTCAAACTCAATTTAGATTTTTAATTTTCCATATTCAAATTACTATGAGCTATAGTAAATCCTATTTTTGATTGGTATGTGTCTTATATAAATTTAATAGTTCATTTGTTTATAGTTAAACAAATAAATGAAGTGGTAAAAACTATCTAAATATATATTTTTTAAAGGTTTGAAAATTCTATCTTATATTTATAGGAAAAATTTATATTTGCATATTCTACACGACATTGCCGAAAGCTAAATCTTTATCTCAGCATCTATAATTTTGCATTCTTCTATTTTAAAATATGTTTTTTTATCATTGGTGTTTCATATAATTTTTTTAAGTAGTCCCATTATTTACAGATGATAATTTTATAAAAAAATCTAATTATATATATATTTGTTTTTACTAAAATGTAACTCACCTATCCTCACCGACCACTCTATGTAAAGAAAATCTACCCTCTTTACACTCTATTCACCCCTTCAAAACCCAATAAGAATTTTATTTGCATTTAAAAATTACTAATATTTATCTTATTCATTTATTTTCTACGCTAAATCATTAAAATTATTAAAAATATATATAATATGTGTGACTGAATTAAAGTTAAATATAAAACGTTGATAAAAAAACATTTGAAATGGTTAAAGATTAACCCAATACTAGTTTTTGTATATACCAAAAATGAATTTAGATTATTATTATTATCCTGAGAGCAACACTGAGGAGCAAAAATTTATTATTTCAATAACTTTAAATTTGTAAAAATATTTAATTTATACTTATTTCTACATATCTTGATATATATGCTAACATATGAATTGCACAAACTCATTTACTGCTTACATATACTTTTTTAGAAAAAAATATACTTGCTAAAATAAAATTTTAATATTTTCTTAAATAATTCTAAACAAAACCATTGAACTAAGTGACACCTAATTAAAAAAAACAAATATATATTTTTATTTATATTAACCACACCTAAGCAAAATTATCCTACCTAACCCATAACTATATTATCCATACTCAACTGAATTATCTACTCAACTCATAATTGATACAACTGATCAAATAACACCAACTAATTTTGGTTTGTTTACTTGTTTGTATAAAGTTTAGTCAGCTCTCCATGTTTGATAGTGTATTTGGTTTTAAGAATTTTAAAGACCAAACTGACCAAATGCTCATCTATTTTAGTAACTATCTAATATTATTTATTCAAATATTTTAGTTGCCATTCAAAATTATAATTGATTTAATAAGTGCAGTTGGCACTGTATCGTTGGCTATACACTATTTTTAAAGTAAAACGAAATGGTAATAGTATCATATGATCTAGATTTTTGCACTAGTCTGTCTCAAGCTATACTGTTAATATTGGTATGTACTAGTTCGTACAAGATTTAATTTTTACTTTTTAAAGAACTCATTTTTTTATTATTTTAATTTTTTCATAATTACGTTTAAAAAATAGGTTCATTAAAAATGCTATTGAACTTAATTAATAATAATTTACTATATATTTTTTAATATTTTTTTTATTTAATGTTTAAAAATTTTGGATATTAAATATTTATAATTTTAAAATTTAGATATGCATATAAATCTACATGTATGTGATGAAGGTATATTTGCATGCATATATATATATATATATAAGGAACTTAGAAACAAAATATAAATATATATATATGAAAAATATTTAAAAATATTGATAAATTTGACATAGCATACTGAAAGACACTAATACGATAGGTAATAATATTAAAATAAAAGTTATACAGCTATTAGTACAGTACTGACTACTTTATATTTATATCCAAATGGTTGAATATATTTAAATGTGTGCTACTCAAATAGCCAATAGAATATTTCTTTTAAGTATTTTAGCCTATATTATATTTTTATAAAAAAATAGTTTATTAGTTATTACTTAAATTAGCATAATTAATTAGGGGGAAAGAAAAGAAAAATATGTTTTCATGTCGCATTGAAATCGATTAAGAGATATGTGTTGAAAGATAAAACAAATTTTTAAAAAAGTAATTTTTTATAAAAAATACTAAATTTAATAATATATAATTTGAAAGAAAATTTACAACAAGGAAACTCAAATCATTGTAGGATTAAAAATCTTAGGAAAAATTTTAGGATGACAAATATATATATAATATAAAGTAATACTTTAAAATATATAAATATATGATTTTTTTCTTTTAAATGTAAAAAAAAAATACATTTTTTGTAAAAACATTTTAATTTAAATTTGAATTATGTGTATAGGAATTTTCCACTATGTCATGAAGATAAATTATCCACATGTCCTCGTAAGTTGGCATACTACATATAGTATCTTTGCACCTTGGAATATAACATATAAATAAGATATAAGTGCATGAATTACATGACATAATTTAAATAAATTTGTAATAATTTCTTAAAAACTTCAAATTTTATATTTTGGTGTAACTTTTTGCTAAATATATTAGATAAATTTAAAAAAGTTATAATTAATAAAAATTAAATCGAATGTCAAATTAATTAGACTTTGGTTTTTCATTCAACTGGTTAAATCGGCTAGTTCACTAGAACAAAGTTGTAAATAGTTAAAAAATGATTTTAATGTTACATAAATATTAAATATAATAAATAATTAATAAAATATGTATATTTAACTTAATGATATGGTCTTTAATGTAAATCAAAGAAGTTAAAGGTTCAAATTTCATCATCAAAAAATAAAAAATAAAAAAATGCATCAAATCAGTTTTTTACTTGTTTTTCCATTTTCTAGCAATTTTTACTGCTTAAATCGATTTTCTATTCATTCAACCTCTTCTCGATTTTATATCATGTATTGAACCAGTTAAGTCTCTCATTTTTGGTTCAACCTAATAGTTTGATCCATTTTTTTTAATCCATGACTATTATTGTTGTGTATGTAATTTGATATAAGTAAATAACTTGGTAACTACTAATGCATATCAATATTTGAAACTTTTATTCTCCCTGTGGTTTAAATTTAAGTAAGTATATTATAGTACATCAATTTGAAATTTTCTTTGTTTAAAATAAATATTGTTGTTTCTTGTATGATCATAGGAGATTATTTTAAAATAAAAGCCATCTCTTATTTTGAATTAAGAATAAATAAAAATTTTACTAGAAACAAAAATTTTAGGGTAAAAATCAATTCTCTAACAATTCTATATACTTTAAATAAAATCTCTGGGTAATGGTAGGTATATGATTCATAACAAAAATATGGTTCAATTTTGAACATATAAATTGTTCAACTTTTGAGCAAAGCATCACATTATAAAACTTTGTTTACCATCACATCATGAAACTTTGATATTTATCAAAATTTAAAGGTTCTAGCTAGTCGCTCTAAAAAGGGTCCGAAGATATATGAAAACAAAATGAAAAAAATTGATTGTTTATGATAGAAAAAAATTATACAATAAAATGTTAAAATTAGATTGATGTAGATAGAAGGAATAAGCTTGATTTTGAGCTTAAAAACAAATTAATTAAATTTAGTGGTTAAAAATTTTCAAGTATATAGTAATATAGAAAGAGATAATTGTTTATTCTATTCTTGGCTTCGGTTAAAAATTTAAGATTTTCAATTTTGAAATGTATATATTTGACTTTTTTATTTGAATTTAAATTTAAATTTTAAGTAAACATTTTTATTGTTCTTTGTGTCACAAGCATGGATTGGGTACATAACTATCCATGTTAGCAAACTTATCTGATAATCTTGTACCTTATTATATATATTATATATTATATATTATATCCATATCTATGTTATTTTCTCAATTAGACAATAAATCCCAAGTAAGGGACAAATGACATACAATTAGAGTTTAATTTTAGAAATGTCCTCATTTGATACTTTGGAACAGCTTTAATATAAAGGTAGTGCGATATTGATTGATTGTTATTATTTTTGTTGCATATAGATTCTTTAAGTAGTAATTCAAGTGTCTCAAGCACCTCTACAAGCAATGCAAGTAATCCAAGCAACTTCTCTTCTTCTTCTTCTTCAAGTAATTCAAATGCAAGCATTAGGATTAATGATGGTGGTGGTGCTTTTTGGTGGATTGCTTCCTTTACGGCTATAATGTTCTCAACATTATATCATGTTTGATCACTACTCCAGAAGTGAGAATTTGTTTTTTTTTTGTCACCCAATTTTTTGTTTTACAATCAACGAAAAAAAAAAACTTTATTTTTCTCTTGGTTAAATTGGAGATTGGGAATCAATTGGTTTTATTTCCCTTCCCTATTTGGAGTTTGCTTGGTCAATTTTCTTGTGGCCATCTTGAGTATTGCATGTGTTAATTACAAAATGAATAAATTACGTATGTGCTACTTTGTGAGTTCTAACTTCTAAAGAGGTTATTGCTAAAGCAAATAAATTTTACTATTCATTAGTTGCCCTTTTTATTATTATTGTTATTCTCTATTAGCTCAAAAGTGAAGAATGAATCAAAAGGAGATGAATTGGTTATTTAAAAATTTCAAACACAAGATAAGCTTTAATTAAAAATTGAAAATTAATAAAGATAAAATTAGTTAAGCATTAGAAAATCAAACACTTGATATATAGGTGTTCGGTCTTTAAACCCAGAGCATATGTCCTCTTTTCTTGGCTCTTTGCCAAGAGATTTTCATAATCTAGTAGTGAAAAAAATTTACATTTAAGGCTAAAATATTACCTTACAATCATTATGTTTTGAGGCTAAGATAGAACCTTCTAAATCTCCTAAAGAATTCTACTCAAATTCTTAAGTAGCTTCTCTCAATCTTACACAAATCCCTTATAGTAAGAAAAAGTGTTTTACAAACAAATAAAGTCTGCTAATAAGTAAGTGTTTGCAAGATCTTAAGCATGATAAAGAAAAAATATAACTAAAATGATGGATACAAATGATTTATAAAAGAGATGAAAATAAGAAATTGAAGATTTCTAGCTTGCTCAAAGATTTTTTGATCAATCTATGTACCTTTTCATACTTGAAGTGTTGCAATCCTCTATTTATAGATTGAGAATGAGTTATAGATGTTGGGCATTAATTTGGTAGTGGATAGCTGTTGTGAGCCTCATAAATGCTTGTTTAAGTTTAGACTCTTGTCAATGTATTTATACATTAGTGTTTGTATCGATACAATTCTTCAAAAATCTACCCATTGGATGCTAGGTATCAATACAAGTTAGAATTATATCGACAGAATTTAGTTTGTATCGATAAAAATTGGTGCTTCAAAAAGTTTAGCTATTGATAAGCATTGTATCAATATGTATTACATTGTATTGATACGTTCATAAAAAGTACTTGCAAAAAAGTTGTTCTTGGCTTGAAAATGACTAATCTCAAAAATATTTTAAGCACCACTTTTGAGAAATCAAGAAGTTAAAATCAATATAGTAATTTCAAAAATATTTGCAAATTAATTTAGGAAAAATTGCTAAGTTTGAAATTATTTAAACACAAGCTAATTAAGCTTAAGTTATTATTACATCAAAACCATGATAAATTCAAAGCTAATAAAGCTACTATTCACTATTTGTTTTTAACATATGTGTGTTCTAACTTCTAAAGAGGTTATTGCTAAAAAGAGCTGGATGTTACTACTTAAAAGTTACTCTTTTTTATTATTATTGTTATTCACCTTTTGTTTTTTAACATAAAAAAGTAATAAGACAAATTTGGTTATAAAAATAAAGAAGAAAAATCCATATTAAATTTTACAATATTTAATATTTTTTACATGATTTATTTTTTTAATCTAATTGTTGTGTTTCATATTTTATTTATATAAATTATGCACTTGAATCTTAAGTTAATTAAAAATCTATTTATTTAATGTAAAAAAAACTTTTAACAACTAAATATAAATTAAAAAAGATAGTAAGTTGAAATACTAAACGAGTGTTAAATTAATTATAAATCACAGTACTGGATATAATTTAATTCCTTTGGAGAATTTTAACAAAAGCATGTACAGAAAGTTTTGTAAATACAAAGTAAATATCATGAACCTTTAAACTGCTAAACTTTTGTTGTGTAACTTTGCTAATAATTATGGAACTTTTGAGTTACAAAAGTTTAATTACTCGTAAAACATTACCTATAAATTCTTTGCTTTTCTTCCTTCTTTCATGTACCTATTTTTCAAAAGAAAAAACTCTCTTCAAATGTTTATTTATTATCTATATATATAGATATATAAAAGCACAAACGTAGAAAATCATTTGAATTAACAAAACTAGTCATTGTTATTCATTAAGTTTTTAAGTTGCCACTGTAAAAATTTTCTACTATTAATAAGATTCATCTAATTTATAATTAAGAGTTTTAATTTATTAAAAGCTTTTGTTAAATAAATTTATTTTTATAATAAATCTAAAAGAGTCAAATATCTAACTTTTTGTTAATCTTAAAAGTAAATAAATTTATTTAGTAGGTCATGCCAGGACCAAAACATGCATTCTATAAAGAAATGTATCGATACATATCAACATGTATCAATACAGTGGTTCATAGCATCGATACAATGTTCATTGTATCGATACCATCAAGGTTTTTGGACCGAATGTATAGATACATTATGCAATGTATCGATACATGTAGGCCATTTTCAAGGGCCGGGTATTTTTAACTTATCCACCATTGCTCCAAAACTCGATTCTAACTCATTTCTTTGCATCAAGAAAGATCAAAACCCATATTAAATTATGAATTTAGACTTTTGAATTAATTAAAACTTTTTTTGAAGTCTAAATTGGATCAATAAGGGTTAATATCACATGATCACCCTACTCTGTAGTTTATTGGCTAAAATCACCATCAGCCATCCTATTTGTTGGAAAATTATTTCAGCATTTAAGCCAGCTACCCTATGCACATCACATTGGCAAGTTCCTCCCTACAGCCACCTTATAGCCACCATGCTGACATCACTTTGTCCCCCTTGAGAAATGGCCAAAAACACTTCTAAATTTGCTCCAAAGGCTGGTATAAATGGGCCACTTCTATCTCAGTAGAAAAATGTTAGATTCGAGCTTGTTTTAGCTTCCCAAAAAACACATTCACACATCAAAAAACCAAATCCCGTAGCTCTTCACCCACCAACCAAAAATAGCCTCAAAACACTCACTCTCAACCTCTAACATTCTAAAAATCACCTTCATCCATACCAGAACCAAAACATCATTGTTTCTCTCTTTTTCTTGCTTATTTACAACAAGGAAACGAGGGAAATTCAGGCCGTCTCTATTGCTCCAACTATTTGGCCAAAGTTGAAGTTTTGTTGGTATAACTTCCTACTTTATCACTTATATTTTCTATTTTTTAGCACCTTCATCATTTTAGTGAGCTCTCCATGTTTCCATCATGCTCTTAGGATTATCATGCATTATTGTGGCATTTGGTTGTGGTAGTTTAAGATTTGGATGCCTTAATGCCCCTTTTAT
>JBBYHM010232118.1:0-30599 GCA_038381775.1 Adansonia rubrostipa | reverse complement strand
TAAATGACATTGATGCTTTGGTTTCATAAGAAAAGCTTCTTTTTCCATCATTTTTTAGAGTTAAAGTTCATTTGTCATTAGGACAAACATAGATTAACATAGTAATTTGCTTTTTTTTCATGATTGGGCACCATAAACTCATTCTCCTGATTGGGATAAATGACATTGATGCTTTGGTTTCAAAAGAAAAGCTACTCTTTCCATCACTTTTTAGTGTTAAGTTCATTTGCCAATTTGGAGAAACGCAGATTGACATAGTAATTTGCTTTCTTTTCATGATGGGCACCATAACCTCATTCTCCTAATTAGGATAAATGACATTGATGCTTTGATTTCATAAGAAAAGCTTTTCTTTCCATCATTTTTTAGCGTTAAAGTTCATTTGTCAATTAGGACAATCACAGATTCACCTAATAATCTCCTTTCTTTTCATGATTGGGCATATAAACTCATTCTCCTTATTGGGATAAATGTCATTGATGCTTTGTTTCCTTTTAATAAGCTTTTGCTGCCACCAATTTTTAGAATCAAAGTTCATCTGTCTATTAGGAGACAGACCGAATCATATAATAATCACCTTTTCTTTTCATGATTGGGCACCATAAACTCATCCTTGTCATTGGGATAAATGACACTAATGCTTTGGTTTCATAAGAAAAGCTTATCTTTCCACCATTTTTTGGAATTAAAGTTCATTTGTCAATTAGGAGAAATAGGGATTCACATAGTAATTTGCTTTCTTTTCATGATTGGGCACTGTTAACCTTGAATTCAATTTTGATATAACCAACCAACTTAAGTTAAATTAATACTCAACATCGTATTTATGTTTAAATTAAAAAGAATCTTTAAAAATACTAAGGTTGTAATCATTGAGATGTGTTTGAGTCAAAAAATGATTTTACAAACAAGTTTTGAATACTCGTATCAATACAAAGAACATGTGTATTGATACTATGCATAAAACCCTCAAATGTATCGATACAATGAACATGAGTATTGATACAGGTTGCTTAGTATCGATACTGGCTCCCTGAGTATCAAACAGGGCTTGGCAGTAGCTAAAGTTTGCATGAAACCCTTAAATGTATCGATACATGTTGATCAGTATCGATACTGACTCCATGAGTATCACTACAGAGCTTGGCAGTAGCCTACATTTGGCTGAAACCCTCATATGTATCAATACAAAGTATCAGTATTGATACATCTTGCTTAGTATCGATACTGAGATCCCAGTATCGATACAACAAGTTGTAACTATAACTTTTTTGAACTGAGTATCGATACTATAGCGCAGGATTGAATGAAAATCAGCATTTATGAAGGCTACAACAACTCTCCAACCACCATATTAAATGCTCAACATCTATGAATCAATTTTTAGCTATAAATAGAGGTTCCAAACAGCTGAAGAGGTAGAGATACAGACTTTGTCAAAATCATTATTCTCTACTTATATCAACTCATGCTCTTTTAAGTTCATTTTTATCTCATACTTCTTGTACTTAAATTCTAGCAAACACCCACCTACTAGAGGTTCCACTAGTTTGCAAAATTCTTCTTTCATTTGACAAAAAAGGGTTGAGTGAAAGTGAGTGAAAATACTTGAGAATTTAGGGTATAATTCTCAAGGTATTTGAAAGGTTCTATCTAAACTTTAAAAGATAGTTGTGTAAGGTTATACCTTATCCTTAAAGGTAACAATTTCCTTAGTGAATTATGGAAATAACCTTGGTAAGAAAGTACCAAGAAGAGAGGACGTAGGTGCTGAATTAAAGGACCAAGCATCTATACATCCTTTGTTGATTTTTCTCTCTTCCTTATCTTGTTTAATTTTCAAATTTACAAAGTTTTTATAAAACGAATTCATTCCCTTTCTTTGTTCAATCTTTCCATTAAAGCTAACAGGCACCATAAACTCATTCTTCTCATCAAGATGAATGACGTAGATGCTTTGGATTCATAAGAAAAGCTTCTCCTTCCATCATTTTTTAGAGTTAAAGTTCATTTGTCAATTGGGACAAACACGGATTCGCATAGTAATCTCTTTTCTTTTCATGATTAGCACCATAAACTCATTTTCCTCATTGGGATAAAAGACATTGATGCTTTGTTTTCATAAAAAAGCTTCTCTTTCTATCATTTTTTAGAGTAAAAGCTCATTTGTCAATTAGGACAAACACAGATTCACTTAATAATCTGCTTTCTTTTCATGATTGGGCACCATAAGCTCATTCCCCTCATTGAGATAAACGAAATTGATGCTTTGGTTTCATAAGAAAAGCATATCTTTCCATCATTTTTTAGAGTTAAAGTTTATTTTTTAATTAGGACAAACACAGATTCACCTGATATTCTCCTTTCTTTTCATGATTGGCCACCATAAACTCATTCTTCTCTTTGGGAAAAATGTCATTGATGCTTTGGTTCCATTTGAAAAGATTTTGTTCCCACCACTTTTAAAATCAAAGTTCATCTGTCAATTAGGACAAAGACCAAATCACATAACAATCAACCTTTCTTTTCATGATTAGGCACCATAAACTTATCCTACTCATTGGGATAGATGACATTGATGCTTTGGTTTCATAAGAAAAGCTTTTCTTTCCACTATTTTTTAGAATTAAAATTCGTTTGTCAATTAGGACAGACACCAATTCACATAGTAATCTGCTTTTTTTCCATGATTGGGCACCATAAACTTATTCTCCTTATTGGGATGAATGACATAGATGTGTTGGTTTCATAAGAAAAGCTTCTCTTTCCATCATTTTTTAGAGTTAAAGTTTATTTGTCAATTGGAACAAACACAGATTCACATAACAATCACTTTACTTTTCATGATTATGGGATGAATGACATGATGCTTTGGTTTCATAAGAAAAGCTTCTATTTTCATCATTTTCTAGAGTTAAAGTTCATTTGTTATTTGGGACAAACATGGATTCACATAATAATCTTGTTTCATTTCATGATTGGGCACCAAAACTCATTCTCCTTATTAGGATAAATGACATTGATGCTTTGGTTTCATAAGAAAAGCTTTTATTTCCATCATTTTTTAGAGTTAAAGTTTATTTGTCAATTGGGGTAAACACGGATTCTCTTGATATTCTCCCTTTTTCTCATGATTGGGCACCATAAACTCATTCTCTTCATTGGGAAAATTGTCATTGATGCTTTAGTTCTATTTAAAAGGCTTTTGTTCCCACGATTTTTTAGAATCAATGTTGATCTATCAATTAGAACAAAGATTGAATCACATAATAAGCACCATTTCTTTTCATGATTGGGCACCATAAACTCATCCTACTCATTGGGATAAATGACATTGATGCTTTGGTTTTAGAAGATAATCTTTTCTTTCCACCATTATTTTAAATTAAAGCTCGTTTGTCAATTGGGAAAAATATGGATTCATATAGTAACCTACTTTCTTTTCATAATCAGGCACCATAAGCCCATTCTCCTTATTGGGATGAATGACATTAATGCTTTGGTTTCATAAGAAAAGCTTTTCTTTCCATCATTTTTTAGAGTTAAAGTTCATTTGTTAATTGAAACAAACACGGATTCACATAGCAATCACCTTACTTTTCATGATTGGGCACCATAAACTCAATTTTCTCATTGGGATGAATGACATCAATGCTTTGGTTTGATAAGAAAAGCTTCCCTCTCCATTGTTTTCTTGAGTAAAAGTTCTTTTGTCAATTTGGATAAACACAGATGCATATAATACATATTCTTTTCATGATTAGCACCATAAACTCATTCCCTATAATGGGATAAATGACATTAATGCATTGGTTGTTTTTAAAAAGCTTTTGTTCCTACCATTTTTTAGAATCAAAGCTCATCTATCATTTAGGACAAGGACAGAATCACATAATAATCAGCCTTTTATTTCATGATTGGGCACCATAAACTCGTACTACTTATTAGGATGAATGATATTGATGCTCTGGTTTCATAGGAAAAGCTTCTCTTTTCATCATTTTTTTAGGGTTAAAGTTGATTTGTCAATTGGGACAAAGATGGAATCACATAATAATCACCCTTTCATTTCATAATTAGGCACCATAAACACATTCTATTCATTGGGATAAATGACACTGATGTTTTGGTTTTATAAGAAAAGCTTCTCTTTCCATCATTTTTTAGTGTAAAAGTTTATTTGTCTATTGTGTCAAACACGGATTCATATAATAATCTCCTTTCTTTTATTGATTGGGCACCATAAACTCATTATTCTCATTGGGATAAAGGTTATTTCTGCTTTGGTTCTATTTGAAAAGCTTTTTTTCCCACCATTTTTTAGAATCAAAGTTCATATGTCAGTTAGGACAAAAGATTGAATCACATAATAATTACCCTTTCTTTTCATGATTGTACACCATAAACACATCCTACTCATTGAGATAAATGACATTGATGCTTTGGTTTCATAAGAAAAGCTTCTCTTTTCACCATTTCTTGGAATTAAAGTTTGTTTGTCAATTGGGACAAACATAGATTCACGTAGTAATCTACTTTCTTTTCATAATTGGGCACCATAAACTCATTCTCCTCATTGGGATGAATGACATTTATGCTTTGGTTTCATAAGAAAAGCTTATCTTTCCATCATTTTTAAGAGTTAAGGTTCATGTGTCAATTGGGATAAACACAGATTTATATAGTAATCTTCTTTCCTTCCATGATTAGGCACCATAAACTTATTCTCCTTATTGGGGTAAAATATATTAATTCTTTGGTTTTATAAGAAAACATCTATTTTCATGACTTTTTAGAGTTAAAGTTCATTTGTCAATTGGGATAAACATGGATTCATATAATAATCAACATTCATTTCGTGATTGGGCACCGTAAACTCATTCTCCTCATTGGGATAAAGGATATTTATGCTTTGGTTTCCTAAGAAAAGCTTCCCTTTCCATCAATTTTGAAAGTTTTTTTGTCAATTAGGATAAACACAGATTCACATTGTAATCTTCTTTCTTTTCAAGATTGGGCACCATAAACTCATTCTCCTCATTAGGATAAATGACATTAATGCTTTGGTTTTATAAGAAAAGCTTCTCTTTCCGTCATTTTTTAGAGTTAAAGTTCATTTGTCAATTAAGACAAACATGGATTCATATAATAATCTCTTTTTTTTCCATGATTGGGCACCATAAACTCATCCTACTCATTGGGATAAATGATATTGATGCTTTGGTTTTAGAAGAAAATCTTTTCTTTCCACCATTATTTTGAATTAAAGCTCATTTGTCAATTGGGAAAAACATGGATTCACATAGTAATATGCTTTCTTTTCATAACTAGGCACCATAAACTCATTCTCCTCATTGGGATGAATGCCATTAACGCTTTGGTTTCATAAGAAAAGCTTCACTTTCCATTATTCTTTAGAGTTAAAGTTCATTTGTCAATTGAAACAAACACGGATTCAAATAACAACCACCTTACTTTTCATGATTAGGCACCATAAACTCAATTTCCTCATTGGGATGAATGATATCAATGCCTTGGTTTGATAAGAAAAACTTCTCTTTCTATTATTTTCTTAAGTTAAAGTTCTTCTGTCAATTTGGACAAACACGGATTCACATAATACTTATTCTTTTCATGATTGGCACCATAAACTCAGTCCCCGTAATGGGATTAATGAATTAATGCATTGTTTGCATTTTAACTGCTTTTGTTCCTACCATTTTTTAGAATCAAAGTTCATCTATCATTTAGGACAAGGATAGAACCACATAATAATCAGCCTTTCTTTGCATGATTGGGCACCATAAACTCGTACTACTCATTAGGATGAATGATATTGCTGCTCTGGTTTCATAGGAAAAGCTTTTCTTTTCATCATTTTTTAAGGTTAAAGTTAATTTGTCAATTGGGACAAAGATGGAATCACATAATAATCATCCTTTCATTTCATGATTGGCCACCGTAAACCCATTCTATTCATTGCAATAAATGACACTGTTGTTTTGATTTTATAAGAAAAGCTTCTCTTTCCATCATTTTTTAGCGTTAAAGTTCATTTGTCGATTATGACAAACACAAATTTACATAATAATCTCCTTTCTTTTATTGATTGGGCACCATAAACTCATTCTCCTCATTGGAATAAATGTTATTTATGCTTTGGTTCTATTTGAAAAGCTTTTGTTCCCACCATTTTTTAGAATCAAAGTTCATATGTCAATTAAGACAAAAGATCGAATCACATAATAATTATCATTTTTTTTCATGATTGGGCACCATAAACTCATCCTACTCATTGGGATAAATAGCATTGATGCTTTGGTTTCATAAGAAAAGCTTCTCTTTTCACCATTTTTTGGAATTAAAGTTCGTTTGTCAATTGGAACAAACACGGATTCACATAGTAATCTACTTTATTTTCATCATTGGGCACCATAAACTCATTTTCTTTATTGGGATGAATGACATTTATGCTTTGGCTTCATAAGAAAAGCTTATCTTTCCATCATTTTTTAGAGTTAAAGTTCATCTGTCAATTGGGATAAACACGAATTCAAATAGTAATCTTCTTTCTTTTCATGATTGGGCACCATAAACTTATTCTCTTTATTGGGGTAAAAGATATTAATTCTTTGGTTTTATAAGAAAGCATCTCTTTCCATCATTTTTTAGAGTTAAAGTTCATTTGTCAATTGGGACAAACATGGATTCATATAACAATCAATATTCTTTTCATAATTGGGCACCATAAACTCATTCTCCTCATTGGGATAAAGGATATTGATGTTTTGGTTTCCTAAGAAAAGCTTCCTTTTCCATTATTTTTTAAAGTTTTTTTGTCAATTAGGACAAACACAGATTCACATTGTAATCTTCTTTCTTTTCAAGATTGGGCACTATAAACTCATTCTCTTCATTGGGATAAATGACATTGATGCTTTGGTTTTATAAGAAAAGCTTATCCTTCCATCATTTTTTAGAGTTAAAGTTCATTTGTCAATTGGGATAAAAATGGATTCATATAATAATCTCCTTTCTTTTCATGTTTGGGCACCGTAATCTCATTCTCCTCATTGGGATAAAGGACATTGATGCTTTGGTTTCATAAGAAAAGCTTCTCTTTCCATCATTTTTTAGAGTTAAAGTTCTTTTCTCGACTGTGACAAACATAGATTCACATAATAATGTCCTTTCTTTTATTGATTGGGCACCATAAACTCATTCTCCTCATTGGGATAAATGTCATTTATGCTTTGGTTCTTTTTGAAAAGCTTTTGTTCCCACATTTTTTAGAATCAAAGTTCATATGTCATTTAGGACAAAGATCGAATCACATAATAATCACCTTTTCTTTTCATGATTGGGCACCATAAACTCATCCTGCTCATTGGGATAAATGACATTGATGCTTTGATTTCATAAGAAAAGCTTCTCTTCTCACCATTTTTTGGAATTAAAGTTCATTTGTCAATTGGGACAAATATAGATTCACATAGTAATCTGCTTTCTTTTCATGATTGGGCACCATAAACTCATTCTCCTCATTGGGATGAATGACATTTATGCTTTGGTTTCATAAGAAAAGTTTATCTTTCCATCATTTTTTAGAGTTAAAGTTCCTATGTCAGTTAGGACAAACACGGATTCGTATAGTAATCTTCTTTCTTTTCATGATTAGACACCACAAACTTATTCTCCTTATTGGTTTAAAAGATATTAATTCTTTGGTTTCATAATAAAGCATCTCTTTCCATCATTTTTTAGAGTTATACTTCATTTGTCAAATGGGATAAACATGGATTCATATAATAATCAACATTTTATTCATGATTGGGCACCATAAACTCATTCTCCTCATTGGGATAAAGGATATTTATGCTTTGGTTTCCTAAGAAAAGCTTCAATTTCCATCAATTTTTTAAGTTTTTTTGTCAATTGGCACAAACACAGATTCACATTGTAATCTTCTTTCTTTTCAAGATTGGGCACCATGAACTCATTCTCCTCATTAGGACAAATGACATTGATACTTTGGTTTTATAAGAAAAGCTTCTCTTTTCATCATTTTTTAGAGTTAAAGTTCATTTGTCAATTTGGACAAACATGGATTCATATAATAATCTCCTTTCTTTTCGTGATTGGGCACCATAAACTCCTTCTCCTCATTGGGATAAAGGACATTGATGGTTTGGTTTCATAAGAAAAGCTTCTCTTTCCATCATTTTTTTAAGTTAAAGTTCTTTTGTCAATTAGGACAAACATGGATTCATATAGTAATCTTATTTCTTTTCATGATTGGACACCATAAACTCATTCTCCTTATTAGGATAATTGACATTGATGCATTGGTTTTATAAGAAAGCTTCTCTTTCCATCATTTTTTAGAGTAAAAAGTTCATTTGTCAATTGCGACAAACACAAATTTACATAATAATCTCCTTTCGTTTCATGACCAGGCAACATAGACTTATTCTCCTTGTTGGGATAAATGTCATTGATGTTTGGTTTCATTTGAAAAGCTTTTGTTTCCACCATTTTTTAGAATCAAAGGTCATCTGTCAATTAGGACAAGGATAGAATCATCAAATAATGACCCTTTCTTTTCATGATTGGGCACTATAAACTCAACCTGCTAATAGGGTTAAATGACATTTATGCTTTGGTTTCATAAGAAAAGCTTTTCTTTCCACCATTTTTTAGAGTTAAAGTTCATTTATCAATTAGGACAAACATGGATTGACATAGTAATTTGCTTTTTTTTTCATGATTGGCACCATAAACTCATTCTCCTAATTGAGATAAATGACATTGATGCTTTGGTTTAAAAAAAAACCTACTCTTTCCATCACTTTTTAGTGTTAAGTTTATTTAGCAATTTGGACAAACACAGATTGACATAGTAATTTGCTTCATTTTCATGATTGGGCACCATAAACTCATTCTCCTAATTGGGATAAATGACATTGATGCTTTGGTTTCATAAGAAAAGCTTATCTTTCCATCATTTTTTAGAGTTAAAGTTCATTTGTCAATTGGGACAAACATGGATTTACCTAATAATCTTTTTTTTTTCATGATTGGGCACATAAACTCATTCTCCTCATTGGGATAAATGTCATTAAGGCTTTGGTTCCTTCTGAAAAGCTTTTGCACCCATCATTTTTAGAATCAAAAGTCATCCGTCTATTAGGACATAAACCGAATCATATAATAATCACTTTTTTTTTCATGATTGGGCACCATAAACTCATGCTTTGGTTTCATAAGAAAAGCTTCTCTTGCCATCATTTTTTGGAATTAAAGTTTGTTTGTTAATTGGGAGAAATAAGGATTCATATAGTAATCTGCTTTCTTTTCATGATTAGGCACCATAAACTTATTTTTCTCTTTGGGATGAATGATATTGATGCTTTAGTTTCTTAGGAAAAGCTTTTCTTTCCATCATTTTTAGAGTTAAAATTCATTTGTCAATTAGGACAAACACGAATTCACATAGTAATCTTTTTTTTCATGATTGGCACCATAAACTTATTCTCCGCACTAGGATAAAAGACATTGATGCTCTGTTTTCATAAGAAAAGCTTCTCTTTCCATCATTTTTTAGAGTAAGAGCTCATTTACCAATTTGGACAAGCACAGATCACATAGTAATCTCCTTTGTTTTCACGATTGGGCAATATAAACTCATTCTCCTAATTGGGATAAATAACATTGATGCTTTGGTTTCATAAGAAAAGCTTCTTTTTCCATCATTTTTTAGAGTTAAAATTAATTTATCAATTAGAACAAACATAGATTTACATAACAATGTCCTTACTTTTCATGATTGGGCACCTGAACTAATTCTCCTCATTGGGATGAAAGACATCGATGCTTTAGTTTCATAAGAGAAGCTTCTTTTTCCATCATTTTTTAGAGTTAAAGTTCATTTGTCCATGGGGACAAACACAGATTTACATAATAATCTCCTTTCTTTTCATGATTAAGAACCATAAACTCATTCCATGCATTGGGATAAATAACATTAATGCATTAGTTTCATTTAAAAAGCTTTTGTTCCCACCATATTTTAGAATTAAACTTTATTTGTAAATTAGGGCAAAGATGGAATCACATAATAATTACATTTTCGTTACATGATTAGAAACCATAAACTCATTCTGCTTATTAGGATAAATGACATTGATGCTTCGTTGCATAAGAAAAGCATCTCTTTCTATCATTTTTTAGTGTTAAAGTTCATTTATCAATTAGGACAAACACGGATTCACATAAAAATCTCATTTCTTTTCATGATTGGGCACTATAAACTCGTTATACTTATTGGGATAAATGATGCTGATGCTTTGGTTTCATAAGAAAAGCATACCTTTCCATCATTTTTTAGAGTTAAAGTTTATTTATCAGTTAGGGCAAACAAGGATTTACATAATAATCTCCTTTCTTTTCATGATTGGGCATCATAAACTTATTCCCTGCATTAGGATAAATGACATTCATGCATTGGTTTCATTTATAATGCTTTTGTTCCCTCCATTTTTTAGAATCAAAGCTAATCTATAAACTAGGACAAAGACAGAATTGCATAATAATAACCTTTTAATTTTATGATTGGGCACCAAAAACTTACTCTACTCATGGAGATAAATGACATTGATGCTTTGGTTTCATAAGGAAAGCTTATCTTTCCATCATTTTTTAGAGTTAAAGTTCATTTGTCAACTAGGATAAACATGGATTCACATAATAATCTTTTTTTTTTTCACGATTGGGCACCATAAACTTATTCTTCCCATTAGGATAAATGATATCGATGCTTTGGTTTCATAAAAAAAGCTTCTCTTTCCATCATTTTTTAGAGTTAAAGTTTATTTGTCAACTGGAACAAAAATAGATTCATATAACAATCTTCTTACTTTTGATGATTGGGCACCTAAACTCATTCTCCACATTGGGTTGAATGACATTGATGCTTTGCTCTCATAAGAAAAGCTTCTCTTTCCATCATTTTTTAGAGTTAAAGCTAATTTGTCAATTGGGGCAAACACGGATTCACATAATATTCTCCTTTCTTTTTGTGATTAGGCAACATAAACTCATTCCCTGCATTGGGATAAATGACATTAATGCATTGGTTTTATTTTATTCCCACCATTTTTTGGAATCAAAGTTCATCTGTCAATTAGGACAAAGACAAAATCACATAATAATCACCCTTTTGTTTCAAGATTAGGCACCATAAACTCATTCTACTTATTGGGATAAATGACATTGATGTTATGGTTTCATAAAAAAAGCTTCTCCTTCTGTCATTTCTTAGTGTTAAAGTTCATTTGTCAATTGTGACAAACACGGATTCATATAGTAATATCTTTTTATTTCATGATTGGGCACCATAAACTGATTCTCCTCATTGGGATAAATGACATTGATACTTTGGATGCATTAGAAAAGCTTCTTTTTCCATAATTTTTTAGAGTTAAAGTTCATTTATCAATTGGGACAGATGCAGATTCATATAATAATCTCTTTTTATTTCATGATTAGGCACCATGAACTCATTCTCCTCATTTAGATAAATAATATTAATGCATTGGTTTCATAAGAAAAGCTTCTATTTCTACCATTTTTTAGAGTTAAAGTTCATTGTCAATTGGGATAAAAATGATTCACATAGTAATCTCCTTTCGTTTCATGGTTGGGTACCATAAACTCATTCTCCTCATTAGGATAAATGACATTGATGCTTTGGTTTAATTAGAAAAGCTTTTCTTTACATCATTTTTTAGTATTAAAGTTAATTTATCAATTGGGATAAACACGGATTCACATAATAATCTCCTTACTTTTCATTATTGGGCACCATAAACTTATTCTCCTCATTGGGATAAATGGCATTGATGCATTGGTTTCAATTGAAAAGTTTTGTTCCCACCATTTTTTAGATTCAAAGTTCATCTATCAATTAGCACAAAGATGGAATTATATAATAATCACCCTTTTTTTTCATGATTGGGCACCATAAACTTGTTATACTCATGCGAATAAATGACACTGATGCTTTGATTTCATAAAAAAAGCTTCTCTTTCTATCATTTTTTTGAGTTAAAGTTCATTTGTCAACTAGGATAAACAAGGATTCACATAGTAATCTCCGTTCTCTTCATGATTGGGCACCATAAACTCATTCTCCTCATTAGGATAAATGTGATTGATGCTTTAGTTTCAAAAGAAAAGCTACTCTTTCCATCACTTTTTAGTGTTAAAGTTCATTTACCAATTGGGACAATCAATAATTCTCATAATAATCTCTTTTATTTTCATGATTGGGCACCGCAAACTAATTCTCCTCATTGGGATAAATGACATTGATGCCCTAGTTGCATAAGAAAAGCTTCTTTTCCATCATTTTTTAGAGTTAAAGTTCATTTGTCAATTGGGACAAATCCTGATTCACATAATAATCTCCTTTCTTTTCATGATTGGGCACCATAAACTCATTCTCCTTATTAGGATAAAAGACATTAATGCCTTACTTTTATAAGAAAAGCTTATCTTTCCATTAATTTTTAGAGTTAAAGTTTATTTGTCAATTGGGAGAAACACGGATTCACATACTAACCTCCTTTCTTTTCATGATTGGGCGCCATAAGCTCGTTCTCCTAATTGGGATAAATGACATTGATGCTTTGGTTTCATAAAAAAAGCTTCTCTCTCCACCATTGTTTAAAATTAATGTTTGTGTGTCAATTGGGACAAAAACAGATTCACATTGTAATCTCTTTTCTTTTCTTGATTGGGTGCCAAAAACGCAATCCCCACATTGGCATGGATGACATTGATGCTTTGTTTTCATAAGAAAATCTTCTCTTTCCATCATTTTTTAGAGTTAAAGTTCATTTGTCAATTGGGGCAAATGTGAATTTGCATAGTAATCTCCTTTCTTTTCATGATTAGGCACCATAAACTTAATTCCCCGTATCAGGATAAATGACATTGATGCATTCATTCCATTTAAAATACTTTTTTTCCCACCATTTTTTAGAATCAAAGTTCATCTGCTAATTAGGACAAAGACAGAATCATATAGCAACCACCCATTCTTTTCATGACTAGGCTCCATAAACTTGTTCTACTTATTGGGATAAATGATGTGGTGCTTTGGTTTCACAAGAAAGCTTCTCTTTCTATTATTCTTTACTGTTAAAGTTATTTGTCAATTAGGACAAACACGGATTCACATAATAATCTTCTTACATTTTATGATTGGCCACCATAAAGTTGTTCTCCTTATTGGGATAAAAAACATTGATGCTTTAGTTTCATAAGAAAAGCTTCTCTTTCCATCATTTTTTAGAGTTCAAGTTCATGTCTTAATTGGGACAAACACAAATTAACATAACAATCTCCTTTTTTTTCACTATTGGGCACTATAAACTCGTTCTACTCATTGGGATAAACGACATTGATGTTTTGGTTTCATAAGAAAAGCTTTTCTTTCCATCATTTGTTAGAGTTAAAGTTCATTTGTCAATTGGGACAAATGCGGATTCACATAATAATCCTCTTTTTTTTTTCAAGATTGGGCACAATAAATACTTTCCCTGCATTGGGCTAAATGACATTGATGCTTTGGTTTCATAAGGAAAGCTTCTTTTTCCATCATTGTTTAGTGTTAAAGTTCATTTGTCAATTGCGACAAATGTAGATTCACATAATAATCTCCTTTCTTTTCATGATTGGGCACCATAAACTCATTCTTCTTATTAGGATGAAAGATATTTTTTCCTTGGTTACATCAGAAAAGCTTTTCTTTCTATTATTTTTTAGAGTTATTCATTTTTCAAATGGGACAAATACGGATTCACATTGTATTCTCTTTTCTTTTCATGATTAGGCACTATAAACTCATTCACCTTATTGGGATAAATGACATTGATCTTTAGTTTCATAGGAAAAGCTTCTCTCTCTATTATTGTGTAAAATTAAAGTTCGTTTGTGAACTGGGACAAAAATGGATTCACGTAGTAATCTCCTTTCTTTTCATGATTGGGCACCATAAACCCATTCTCTTCATTGGGATGGATGACATTGTTGCTTTGTTTACATAGGGAAAGGTTATCTTTCCATCATTTCTTTAGAGTTAAAGTTCATTTGTCAATAAGGCAAACACGAATTCACATAATAATCTTTTTCTTTTCATGATTGGGCACCATAAACTCATTCTCCTCATTGGGATAAATGACATTAATGCTTTGGTTTCATAAGAAAAGCTTCTCTCTCCACCATTTTTTAAAATTAAAGTTCATGTGTCAATTGGGACAAACATGGATTTAGATTGTAATCTTTTTTCTTTTCATGATTGGGCACCATAAACTCATTTTCCTCATTGGGATCAATGACATTGATGCTTTGTTTTCTTAAAAAAAGCTTCACCTTCCATCATTTTTTAAAGTTAAAATTCATTTGCCATTTGGGACAAACACGAATACACATAATAATCTCTTTTCTTTTCATGATTGGGCACCATAAACTTATTTGCTATATTGGGATAAATGACTTTGATGCATTCGCTTCATTTAAAATGCTCTTGTTCCCACCATTTTTTAGAATCACAGTTTATCTGTCAATTAGGACAAAGACGGAATCACATAATAATCACCTTTTCTTTTCATGACTAGGCTCCATAAACTCGTTCTACTTATTGGGATAAATAACATGATGCTTTGGTTTCAGCACAAAGCTTTTCTTTTCACTATTTGTTAGTGTTAAAGTTCATTTGCCAGTCAAGACAGACATGGATTCATATAATAGTCTCTTTTCTTTTCATGATTGGCTACCATAAAGTCATTCTCCTTATTGGGATAAATGACATTGATGGTTTGGTTTCATAAGAAAAGCTTCTTTTTCCATAATTTTTTAGAGATAAAGTTCATTTTTCAACTAGGGCAAACATGAATTCACATAATAATCTCTTTCTTTTCATGATTGGGCACCATAAACTCATTCTCCTCATTGGGATAAATAACATTGATGATTTGGTTTCGTAAGAAAAACTTCTCTCTCCACCATTATTTAAAATTAAAGTTCGTGTGTCAATTGGGACAAACATGGATTTAGATTGTAATCTTTTTCTTTTCATGATTAGGCACCATAAACTCATTCTCCTTAGTGGGATCAATGACATTGATGCTTTGTTTTTGTAAGGAAAGCTTCACCTTCCATCATTTTTTAGAGTTAAAGTTCATTTGCCATTTGGGACAAACACGAATTCATATAATAATCTCTTTTCTTTTCATGATTGGGCACCATAAACTTATTTGCTATATGGGGATAAATGACTTTGATGCATTCGCTTCATTTAAAATGCTTTTGTTCCCACCATTTTTTAGAATCACAGTTTATTTATCAATTAGGACAAAGACGGAATCACATAATAATTACCCTATCTTTTCATGACTAGGCTCTATAAACTCTTTCTACTTATTGGGATAAATGACATGATGCTTTACTTTCACGAGAAAGCTTTTCTTTCCATTTTTTGTTAGTGTTAAAGTTCATTTACCAGTTGAGACATACATAGATTCACATAATAGTCTCTTTTCTTTTCATGATTGGCCACCATAAAGTCATTCTCCTTATTGGGATAAATGACATTGATGGTTTGGTTTCATAAGAAAAGCTCTCTTTTCATAATTTTTTAGAGTTAAAGTTCATTTATCAATTGGGACAAACGCAGATTCAATAATAATCTCCTTTCTTTTCATAATTAGGCACCATAAACTCGTTCTACTCTTTGGGATAAATGACATTGATGCTCTGGTTTCATAAGAAAAGCTTCTTTTTCATCATTTTTTCGTCTTAAAGTTTATTTATAAGTTAGGACAAACACAGATTCACATAACAATCTTCATTCTTTTCACGATCGGGCACCGCAAACTCATTCTCCTCATTGGGATAAATGTTTGGTTTCACAAGAAAGCTTCTCTTTCCATTATTTTTTAGTGTTAAAGTTCATTTTTCAATCGGGATAAACACGGATTCACATAATAATCTGCTTGCTTTTCATGATTGGCCACCATAGAGTCATTTTCCTTATTGGGATAAATGACATTGATGCTTTGATTTCGTAAGAAAAGCTTCTCTTTCCATCATTTTTTAGAGTT
Organism: Adansonia rubrostipa; assembly: GCA_038381775.1. NCBI lineage: Eukaryota > Viridiplantae > Streptophyta > Magnoliopsida > Malvales > Malvaceae > Adansonia > Adansonia rubrostipa. The sequence goes on along the minus strand of JBBYHM010232118.1, from coordinate 14,433 downwards.
TAAGTTCATTTCTCAATTAGGATAAACACAGATTCACCTAACAATCTCCTTTTTTTTCATGATTGGACAGTATAAACTTGTTCTATTCTTAGGATAAATAACATTGATGCTTTGGTTTCATAAGAAAAGCTTCTCTTTCCATCATTTTTTAGAGTTAAAGTTCATTTATCGCTTAGGATAAACACAGATTCACATAATAATCTCCTTTCTTTTCATGATTGGGCACCAAAAACTCATTCCCCCCATTAGGATGAAAGACATTGTTGCCTTTGTTTCATAAGAAAAGCTTATCTTTCTATTATTTTTTAGAGTCAAAGTTCATTGGTCAAATTGGACAAACACAGATTCACATTGTAATCTCCTTTCATTTCATGATTGGGTACCATAAACTTATTCTCCTCATTGGAATAAATGACATTGATGCTTTGGTTTCATAAGAAAATCTTCTCTCTCCACCATTATTTAAAATTAAAGTTCATTTATCAATTAGGACAAACACAAATTCATATAATATAGGACAAACACAAATTCATATAATAATCTCCTTTCTTTTCATGATTGGGCACTATAAACTCATTTTGCTCATTGGGATAAAAGACATTGATGCATTGGTTTCATAAGAAAAGCTTATCTTTCCACCATTTTTTAGAATTAAAGTTCATTTATCAATTAGGATAAACACGGATTCATATAGTAATCCCTTTTCTTTTCATGATTAGGCAACATAAACTCATTCCCCTCGTTGGGATAAATGCCACTAATGCTTTGGTTTCATAAAAAAAGCCTTTCTTTCCATTATTTTTTAGTGTTAAAGTTTATTTATCAATTAAGATAAACATGGATTCACATAGTAATCTCCATTCTTTTCATTATTAGGTGCCATAAACTTATTCTCCTCATAGAGATAAATGACACTTATGCTTTGGTTTCATAAAAAAAGCTTTTCTCTCCACCATTTTTTAAAATTAAAGTTCATATGTTAGTTGGGACAAACACAGATTCAAATTGTAATCTCTTTTCTTTTCATGATTGGGCATCATAAACTCATTCTCTTCTTTGGGATGGATGATATTGATGATTTGTTTTCATAAGAAAAGCTTTACTTTCCATCATTTTTTTGAGTTAAAGTTTATTTGTCAATTGCGGCAAACATGAATTTATATAATAATCTTTCTTCTTTTCATGATTGGGCATGATAAACTTATTCCTCATATTGGAATAAATGACATTGATGCATTCGTTTCATTTAAAGTGCTTTCGTTCCCACCATTTTTTAGAATCAAAGTTCATCTGTCAATTAGGACAAAGATGGAATCACATAATAATCACCCATTCTTTTCATGACTATGCTCCATAGACTCATTCTACTTATTGGGATAAATGACATAAGGCTTTAGTTTCATAAGAAGGCTTCTCTTTCCATTATTTATTAGTGTTAAAGTTTATTTGTTAGTTGGGACAAACAAGGATTCACATAATAGTCTACTTTCTTTTCATGATTGCCTACCATAAAGTCATTCTTCTTATTGGGATAATGACATTGATACCTTGGTTTCATAAGAAAAGCTTCTCTTTCCATCATATTTTAGAGTTAAAGTTCATTTGTTAATTAGGACAAACATGCTTCACATAATAATCTCCTTTCTTTTCATGATTGGGCACCATAAACTCATTCTACTTATTAGGATAAATGACATTGATGCTTTGGTTTCATTAGAAAAGCTTCTCTTTCCATCATTTTTCAATGTTAAAGTTTATTTGTCAATTGGGACAAGCACGAATTCACATAATAATCTCCTTTCTTTTCATAATTAGGCACCATAAACTCCTTCTACTCATTGAGCTAAAGGACATTGATGCTCTGGTTTCATAAAAAAAGCTTCTCTTTCCATCATTTTTTACTGTTAAAGTTTATTTGTCAATTAGGACAAACACGGATTCATGTAACAATCTCCATTCTTTTCACGATTGGGCACCATAAACTGATTCTCCTCATTGGAATGAATGACATTGATGCTTCATTTTCATAAGAAAAGCTTCTCTTTCCATCATTTTCAGTGGTAAATTTCTTTTATCAACTAGGAAAAACTAGATTCATATAGTAATCTCTTTTCTTTTCATGATTAGGCACCATCTCATTCTCCTCATTGGGATAAATGACATTGATGCTTTGGTTTCATAAGAAAAGCTTCTCTTTCCACCATTTTTTAGAGTTAAAGTTCATTTGTTAATTGGGACAAACATGGATTCACATAATAATCTCCTTTCTTTTAATGATTAGGCACTATAAACTCATTCTCCTAATTGAGATAAATGACATCGATGCTTTGGTTTCATAAGAAAGCTTCTCTTTCCATGATTTTTTAATGTTAAAGTTCATTTGTTAGTTAGGACAAAGATGAATTCATCTAATAATCTTCTTTCTTTTCATGATTGGTCACCATAAACTCATTCTCCTCATTGGGATAAATGGCATTGGTGCATTGGTTTCTTTTGAAAAGCTTTTGGTCCCACCATTTTTTAAAATCCAAGTTCATCTATCAATTAGGAGAAAAAAGGAATAACATAATAATTACCCATTCTTTTCATGAGTGGGCGCCATAAACATATTCTACTCATTTGGATAAATGTCATTAATGCTTTAGTTTCATAAGAAAAGCTTATCTTTCCACTATTTTTTAGAATCAAAGTTTGTTTGTCAATTGGGATAAACATGGATTCATATAGTAATCTATTTTCTTTTCATGATTGTGCACCTTAAACTCGTTCTACTCATTAGGATAACGACATTGATACCTTGGTTTCATAAGAAAATCTTATCTTTCCACCATTTTTTAGGGTTAAAGTTTGTTTGTCAATTAGGACAATCATGGATTCACATAGTAATCTTTTTTTTTTCTTGATTAGGCACCATAAACTTATTCTCCTCATTAGGATAAATGACATTGATGCTTTGGTTTCATAAGAAAAGCTTCTCTTTCCATTATTTTTTAGAGCTAAAGTTCATTTGTCAATTGGGATAAACACGGATTTACGTAAAAATCTCCTTTCTTTTATTGATTAGTCACCATAAACTTATTATCCTTATTGGGATAAATGACATTGATGCTTTGGTTTCATAAGAAAAGCTTCTATCTCCAACATTTTTTGGAGTAAAAGTTCATTTATCAATTGGGACAGAGACGAATTCACGTAATAATCTCGATTCATTTCATGATTAGGCACCACAAACTTATTCTTTTCATTGGGGTGAATGACATTGATGCTTTGGTTTAAAAAAAAGCTACTATTTCCATCACTTTTTAGTGTTAAAGTTCATTTATCAATTAGGATAAATATGAATTCATGTAATAATCTCTTGTCTTTTCATGATTGGGCACCGTAAACTTATTCTCCTAATTGGGAAGAATGACATTGATGCTTTGGTTTCATAAGAAAAGCTTCTCTCTCCATCATTTTTTAGAGTTAAAGTTCATTTGTCAATTGGAACAAAAATGGGTTCACATAGTAATTTCCTTTCTTGTCATGACTGGGCACCATAAATTATTCTCCTCATTGAGATAAAAGACATTGATGCATTGGTTTCATAAGAAAAGCTTCTCTTTCTATCATTTTTTAGAGTTAAAGTTTATCTGTCAATTGGGGCAAACACGGATTCACATAATAATCTCCTTTCTTTTCATGATTGGGCACCATAAACACATTCTCCTCAATAGGATGAAAGACATCGATGCCTTGGTTTCATAAGAAAAGCTTTTCTTTCTATTATTTTTTAGAGTTAAAGTTCATTTGTCAAATAAGACAAACACGAATTCACATTGTAATCTCCTTTCTTTCCATGATTGGGAACCATAAACTCATTCTCCTGATTGGCATAAATGATATTGATGCTTTGGTTTCGTAAGAAAAGCTTCTCTCTCCACCATTGTTTAAAGTTAATGTTTGTGTGTGAATTGGGACAAACACGGATTCACATTGTAATCTCCTTTTCTTTCATGATTGAGCACTGTAAACGCATTCTGCACATTGGTATGGATGCCATTGATGCTTTGTTTTCGTAAAAAAAACTGCTCTATTGATCATTTTTTAGAGTTAAAGTTCATTTGTCAATTGGGGCAAACGCAAATTTACATAGTAATCTCTTTGCTTTTCACAATTGGGCACTATAAACTTATTCCCTGTATCGAGATAAATGGCATTGATGCATTCATCCATTTAAAATACTTTTGTTCCCACCATTTTTTAGAATCAAAGTTGGGCTCCATAAACTCATTCTACTTATTGGGATAAATGACATGATGCTTTGGTTTCACAAGAAAGCTTCTCTTTCCATTATTTTTTAGTGTTAAAGTTCATTAGTCAACAGAGACAAACATAGATTTACATAATAATCTGCTTGCTTTTCATGATTGGCCACCGTAAAGTCATTCTCCTTATTGGGATAAATGACATTGATGCTTTGGTTTTATAAGAAAAGCTTCTCTTACTATCATTTTTTGGAGTTCAAGTTCATTTCTCAATTGCAACAAACACAGATTCATATAACAATCTCCTTTCTTTTCATAATTGGGCACTATAAACTTGTTCTACTCATTGGGATAAATGACATTGATGCTTTGGTTTCATAAGAATAGCTTTTCCTTCCATCATTTTTTAGAGTTAAAGTTCATTTGTCAATTGGGGCAAATGCGAATTTATATAGTAATCTCTTTGCTTTTCACAATTGGGCACTATAAACTTATTCCCTGTATCGAGATAAATGGCATTGATGCATTCATCCATTTAAAATACTTTTGTTCCCACCATTTTTTAGAATCAAAGTTGGGCTCCATAAACTCATTCTACTTATTGGGATAAATGACATGATGCTTTGGTTTCACAAGAAAGCTTCTCTTTCCATTATTTTTTAGTGTTAAAGTTCATTAGTCAACAGAGACAAACATAGATTTACATAATAATCTTCTTGCTTTTCAGGATTGGGCACAATAAACACATTCCCTACATTGGGATAAATGATATTGATGCTTTGGTTTCGTAAGAAAAGCTTCTCTTTCCATCATTTTTTAGTGTTAAAGTTCATTTATCAATTGGGACAAACACGTATTCACATAATAATCTCCTTTCTTTTCATGATTGGGCAGCATAAACTCATTCTCCTTATTGGGATGAAAGATATTGTTTCCTTGGTTTCATCAGAAAAGCTTCTCTTTCTATTATTTTTTAGCGTTAAAGTTCATTTGTCAAATGGGACAAACACAGATTCACATTCTATGCTCCTTTCTTTTCATGATTTGGCACAATAAACTCTTTCACCTTATTAGGATAAATGACAGTAATGCTTTGGTTTCACAAGAAAAGCTTCTCTCTCCACCATTGTTTAAAATTAAAGTTTGTTTTTGAACTGGGACAAACATGGATTCACATAGTAATCTCCTTTCATTTCATGATTGGGTGCCATAAACTCAATCTCCTCATTGGGGTGGATGACATTGCTGCTTTGTTTTCATAAGAAAAGCTTATCTTTCCATCATTTTTTAGAGTTAAAGTTCATTTTTCAATTGAGGTAAACACGAATTCGCATAATAATCTCTTTTTTTTCATGATTGGGCACCATAAACTCATTCTCTTCATTGGGATAAATGACATTGATGCTTTGGTTTCATAAGAAAAGCTTCTCTCTCCATCATTGTTTAAAATTAAAGTTCCTGTGTCAATTAGGAGAAACACGGAATCACATAATAATCACCCATTCTTTTCATGACTGGGCTCCATAAAGTTGTTCTACTTATTTGGATAAATGACATGATGCTTTGGTTTCATAAGAAAGCTTCTCTTTCCATTTTTTTAGTGTTAAAATTTATTTGTCAATCGGGACAAATATGGATTCACATAATAATCCCCTTTTTTTTCATGATTGGCCACCATAAAGTCATTCTCTTTATTGGAATAAACGACATTGATGCTTTGGTTTCATAAGAAAAGCTTCTATTTCCATCATTTTTTAGAGTCAAAGTTCATTTGTCAATTGGGACAAATGCGGATTCACTTAATAATTTCCTTTCTTTTCATGATTAGGCACCATAAACTCATTCTACTCATTGGGATAAAGGACATTAATGCTTTGGTTTCATAAAAAAAGCTTCTCTTTCCTTCATTTTGTAGTGTTAAAGCTTATTTGTCAATTGGGACAAACACAGATTCACATAACAATCTACTTTTTTCATGATTGGCCATCATAAAGTCATCCTACTCAGTGGGATAAATGACATTAATGCTTTCGTTTCATAAGAAAAGCTTCTCTTTCTTCTTCTTTTTTTGGAGTTAAGGTTCATTTGTCAATTGGGGCAAACACAGATTCATATAACAATCTCCATTGTTTTTCACAATTAGGCACCACAAACTCATTCTCCTCATTGGGATCAATGACATTGCTGCTTTGGTTTCATAAGAAAAGCTTTTTTTTCATCATTTTTTTGTGTTAAACTTCTTTTGTCAAGTAGGACAAACAAGGATTCATATAGTAATCTCTTTTCTTTTCATGATTAGGCACCATCTTTTTCTCCTCATTGGGATAAATAACATTGATGCTTTGGTTTCATAAGAAATGCTTCTCTTTCCATCATTTTTTTAGAGTTACAGTTCATTTGTCAACTAAGGCAAACATGAATTCGCATAATAATCTCTTTCTTTTTATGATTTGGCACCATAAACTCATTCTCCTCATTGGGATAAATGACATTGATGCTTGGGTTTCATAAGAAAAGCTTCTCTCTCCATCATTGTTTAAAATTAAAGTTCGTGTGTCAATTGGGAGAAACACAGAATCACATAATAATCGCCCATTCTTTTCATGACTGGGCTCCATAAACCCATTCTACTTATTTGGATAAATGACATGATGCTTTGGTTTCATAAGAAAGCTTCTCTGTCCATTTTTTTAGTGTTAAAGTTTATTTGTCAATTGGGACAAATATGGATCCACATAATAATCTCCTTTCTTTTCATGATTGACCACCATAAAGTCATTCTCCTCATTGGAATAAATGAAATCGATGCTTTGGTTTCATAAGAAAAGCTTTTATTTCCATCATTTTTTAGTGTTAAAGCTAATTTGTCAATTGGGACAAACGCGGATTCATATAATAATCTGTTTTTTTTCATGATTGGCCATCATAAAGTCATTCTTCTCAGTGGGATAAACGACATTAATGCTTTGGTTTCATAAGAAAAGGTTCTCTTTCCATTTTTTTTGGAGCTAAAGTTCATTTATCAATTGGGACAAACACAGATTCATATAATAGTCTCCATTCTTTTTCACGATTAGGCACCATTTTATTCTCCTCATTGGGATAAATGACATTGATGCTTTGGTTTCATAAGAAATGCTTCTCTTTCCACCATTTTTTAGTGTTAAAGTTTATTTGTCAACTGGGACAAACACAAATTCACATAATAATCTACTTGCTTTTCATGATTGGGCACCATAAACTCATTCTTCTCATTGGGATAAATGGCATTGGTGCATTGGCTTCATTTAAAAACATGTGTTCCCACCACTTTTTAGAATCCAAGTTTATCTGTCAATTAGGACCAAGGCAGAATCACATAATAATTACCCTTTCTTTTCATGATTGGACACCCTACGCTCATTTCACTCATTAGGATAAATGACATTAATGCTTTGGTTTCATAAGAAAAGCTTATCTTTCCACCATTTTTTAGAATTAAAGTTCGTTTGTTAATTGGGATAAACGTAGATTCACATAATTTCATTTCATGATTGTGCACCATAAACTCATTCTCGTCATTGGGATAAATGTCATTGATGCTTTGGTTTCATAAGAAAATCTTTTCTTTTCATCATTTTTTAGTGTTAAAGTCCATTTATCAATTGGGACAAACACGGATTCACATAAAAATCTTTTTTCTTTTCATGATTGGGCACCATAAACTCATTCCCCATATTGGGATAAATGACATTGATGCTTGGTTTCATAAGAAAAGCTTCTCTTTCCATCATTTTTTAGAGTAAAAGTTCATTTGTCAGTTAGGACAAACACAGATTCACATAATAATCTCTATTCTTTTCATGATTGGGCACCACAAACTCATTCTCCCCATTGGGATGAATGACAATAATGCTTTGGTTTCAAAAGAAGAGCTACTCTTTCCATCACTTTTTAGTGCTAAAGTTTATTTGCTAATTGGGACAAACACGGATTCACGTAATAATCTCTTTTCTTTTTATAATTGGGCACCACAAACTTGTTTTCCTCATTGGGGTGAATGACATTGATGCTTCGGTTTCGTAAGAAAGCTTCTCTTTCCATCATTTTTTAAAGTTAAAGTTCATTTGTTAATTAGGAGAAAAATGGATTCACATAGTAATTGCCTTTCTTTTCATGACTGGGCGCCATAAACTCATTCTCATCATTGGGATAAAAGACATTGATGCCTTGGTTTCATAAGAAAAGCTTTTTTTTCCATTATTTTTTAGAGTTAAAGTTCATTTGTCAATTAGGACAAACATGGATTCATATAGTAATCTCCTTTCTTTTCATGATTAGGCACCATAAACTCATTCTCCTCATTAGGATAAATGACATTAACGCTTTCGTTCTGTAGGAAAAGGTTCTCTTTCCATCATTTTTTAGAGTTAAAGTTTATTTGTCAATTAGGAGAAATATGGATTTACATAGTAATCTCTTTTCTTTTCATGATTAGGCACCATAAACTTATTCTCCTCATTGGGATAAATGACATTGATGCTTTGGTTTCATAAGAAAAACTTTTCTTTTTATCATTTTTAGTGTTACAATTTATTTGTCAAATGGGACTAACACGGATTCAAATAACAGTCTCCTTGCTTTTCATGATTAGGCGCCATAAACACTCTCCTCATTGGGATAAATAGCATTGATGTATTGGTTTCATTTGAAAAGCTTTTGTTCCCACCATTTTTTAGAGTCATAGTTCATCTGTCAAGTATGACAATGATGGAATCACATAATAATCACCTTTTCTTTTCATGATTGGGCACCATAAACTCATTTTACTCATTGGGATAAATGACATTGATGCTTTGGCTTCAAAAGAAAAGCTTATCTTTCCACAATTATTTAGAATTAAAGATCGTTTGTCAATTGGGACAAACATAGATTCACATTGTAATCTCCTTTCTTTTCACGATTGGGCACCATAAACTCATTCTCATTATTGGGATGGATGACATTGATGCTTTGATTTCATAAGAAAAGCTTCTCTTTTTGTCATTTTTTAGAGTTAAAGTTTATTTGTCAATTAGGTCAAACATGGTTTCATATAAAAATCTCTTTTCATTTCATGATTAGGCACCATAAACTTATTCTTCTCATTAGTATAAATGATATTGATGCTTCGATTTAATAAGAAAAGCTTCTCTTTCCATCATTTTTTAGAGTTAAAGTTCATTTGTCAATTGGGACAAACACAGATTCACATAATAATTTCCATTCTTTTCATGATTGGGCACCACAAACTCATTCTCCTCATTGGGATGAATGATATTGATGCTTTGATTTCAAAAGCAAAGCTACTTTTTCTATCACTCTTTAGTGTTAAAGTTCATTTGCCAATTGGGACAAACACGGATTCATATAATATTCTCTTTTCTTTTCATGATTGGGCACCACAAACTTATTTTCCTTATTGTTATGAATGACATTGATGCTTTAGTTTAATAAGAAAAACTTCTCTTTCCATCATTTTTTAGAGTTAAAGTTTGTTTGTCAATTGGGACAAACATGGAGTCACATAAAAATCTCCTTTCCTTTCATAGTTAGGCACCACAAACTTATTCTCCTTATTAGGATAAATGACATTGATGCTTTGATTTCTTAAGGAAAGCCTCTTTTTCCATCATTCTTTAGAGTTAAAGTTCATTTGTCAACTGCGATAAACACGGATTCACATAATAATCTCCATTCTTTTCATGATTAGGCAACATAAACTCATTCTCCTCATTGGGATGAATGTCATTGATGCTTTGGCTTCAAAAGGAAAGCTACTCTTTTCATCAATTTTTAGTTTTAAAGTTTATTTTTTAGTTGGGACAAACACGGATTCATGTAATTCCCTTTCTTCTCATGATTGGGCACCACAAACTTATTCTCCTCATTGGAATGAATGACATTGATGCTTTGGTTTATAAGAAAAACTTCCTTTTCCATTATTTTTTAGAATTAAAATTTATTTGTCAATTGGGATAAATACGGATTCACAAAAAAATCTCCTTTCCTTTCATGATTAGGCACGATAAACTTATTCTCCTCATTAGGATAAATGACATTAATGCTTTTATTCCATAAGAAAAGCTTCTCTTTCCATCATTTTTTAGAGTTGAAGTTTATTTGTCAATTAAGACAAACACGGATTCACATAATAATCTTTATTTTTTTCATAATTGGGCACCATAAACTTATTTTCCTCATTGGGATGAATGACATTGATGCTTTGATTTTAAAAGAAAAGCTACTCTTTCTATCACTTTTTAGTGTTAAAGTTCATTTGCCAATTAGCACAAACACAGATTCATGTAATATTCTCTCTTTTTTTCATGATTGGGCATCACAAACTTATTCTCCTCATGGGATAAATGACATTGATGCTTTGAATTCATAAGAAAAGCTTCTCTTTCCATCATTTTTTAGAGTTAAAGTTTATTTGTCAACTGGGACAAAAATGGATTTACATAGTAATCTCTTTTATTTTCCTGACTAGGCATCATTAACTCGTTCTCCTCATTTGGATAAAAGACATTAATGCTTTGGTTTCACAAGAAAAGCTTCTCTTTCTATCAATTTTTAGAGTTAAAGTTCATTTATCAATTGGGACAAACACGAATTTACATAGTAATCTCCTTTCTTTTCTTGATTGGCCACCATAAAGTCACTCCTCTCATTGGGATAAATGACATTGATGCTTTGGTTTCATAAGAAAAGCTTCTCTTTTCATTACTTTTTGGAGTTAAAGTTCATTTGTCAATTGGAATAAACATGGATTCACCTAATAATCTCCATTCTTTTCATGATTAGGCGCCACAAACTTATTCTCCTCGTTGGGATGAATGACATTGATGCTTTGGTTTCATAGGAAAAGTTTCTCTTTCCTTTATTTCTAGAGTTAAAGTTCATTTGTCAATTGGGATAAGCACAGATTTACATAGTAATCTCATTGCTTTTCATGATTGGTCACCATCTTATTCTCCTTATTGTGATAAATGACATTGATGCTTTGGTTTCACAAGAAAAGCTTCCCTTTGCACTATTTTGTTGAATCAAAGTTCATTTATCAATTGGGATAAACACGGATTCCTATAGTAATCTCCTTTTTTTTCATGATTGGGCACCATAAAATTATTCCCCGTATTAGGATAAATGACATTGTTGCATTGGTTTCATTTAAAGTACTTTTGTTCCCACCATTTTTTAGAATCAAAATTCATCTATCAATTAGGACAAAGTCAGAATCATATAATAATACCTTTTTTTTTCAAGATTGGGCTTCATAAACTCGTTCTACTCATTAGGATAAATGGCATAATGCTTTGGTTTCAAATGAAAAGCTTCTTTTTCCATCATTTTTTAGTGTTAAAGTTCATTTGTCAAGTAGGACATATGTAGATTCATTAGCAATCTCCCTCCTTTTCATGATTAGGCACCATAAACTCATTCTCCTCATTGGGATAAATGGCATTGATGCTTTGGTTTCATAAGAAAAGCTTCTATTTCCATAATTTTTTAGAGTTAAAGTTAATTTGTTAATTGGGATAAACATAGATTCACATAGTAATCTTTTTTCTTTTCATGATTAGGCACCATAAACTCATTCTCCTCATTGGGATAACTGATATTGATACTTTGGTTTCATAAGAAAAGCTTCTCTTTCTATCATTTTTTAGCGTTAAAGTTCATTTGTCAATTGGGGCAAACAAGGATTCACATAATAATTTCCTTTCTTTTCATGATTGGGCACCATAAACTCATTTTTCTCATTGGGATAAGTGACATTGATTCTATGGTTTCATAAGAAAAGCTTCTCTTTCCATCATTTTTTAGAGTTAAAGTTCATTTGTCAATTAGGAAAAACATGGATTTACATAGCAATCTCCTTTCTTTTCATGATTCGGTACCATAAACTCATTCTCCTATTTGGGAAAAATGACATTGATGCTTTGTTTTCATTAGAAAAGCTTCTCTTTCCATCATTTTTTATTGCTAAAGTTCATTTATCAATTGGACAAACACAGATTCACATAATAATCTCCTTACTGTTCTTGATTGGGCACCATAAACACATTCTCCTCATTGGGATAAATGACATTGATGCCTTGGTTTCATAAGAAAAGAATGTCTTTACATCATTTTTTAAAGTTAAAGTTCATTTGTGAATTGGGAAAAACACAGTTTCATATAGTAATCTCTTTTCTTTTCAATGATTGAGCACCACAAACTCATTCTCCTTATTGGGATGAATGACATTGATGCTTTGGTTTCATAAGAAACGCTTTTCTTTCCATTATTTTTTAGTGTTAAAGTTTATTCATCAATTGAGACAAACACGGATTCACATAATAATCTCCTTTCTTTTCTTCATTTGTCACTATAAGCTCATTCTCTTCGTTAGGATAAATGACATTGGTGCTTCGATTTCGTAAGCAATGCTTATCTTTTAATTATCTTTTAGAGTTAAAGTTTAGTTCTCAATTGGGACAAACACGGATTCATATAGTAATCTCTTTCTTTTCTTGATTGGGTGTAATTAACTCATTCTCTTCATTGGGATAAATGACATTAATGCCTTGGTTTAATAAGAAAAGCTTCTCTTTCCACTATTTTTTAGAGTTAAAGTTCATTTGTCAATAACACAGATTCACCTAGTAATCTTTTTTCTTTTCATGTTTGGGCTCCATTAACTCATTTTTCTCATTGAGATAAATGACATTGATGCCTTGGTTTTATAAGAAAAGCTTCTCTTTCCATCTTTTTTAGAGTTAAAGTACATTTGTCAATTAGGACAAACGTGGATTTACATAGTAATCTATTTTCTTTTCTTGATTGGGTATAATAAACACATTCCCAGCATTTGGATAAATGACATTAATGCATTGGTTTCATTTGAAAAGCTTTTGCTCCCACTATTTTTTAGAATCAAAGTTAATCTATTAATTAGGATAAAGACGAAATCGCATAATAATCTCCTTACTTTTCATGATTGAGAACCATAAACTCATTCTCCTCATTGGGATCAATGACATTGATGTTTTGGTTTTATAAGAAAAGCTTCTCTTTGCATCATGTTTTAGTGTTGAAGTTTATTTGTCAATTGAAGCAAACATGGATTCACATAATAATCTCCTTCCTCTTCATGATTGGACACCATAAACTCATTCTCCTTATTGGGATGAATGACATTGATGCTTTGGTTTCATAAGAAAAGCTTCCCTTTCCATCATTTTTTAAAGTTAAAGTTCATTTGTCAATTGGGGCAAACACAGATTCACATAATAATCTCTTTTATTTTCATGGTTAGGCACAATAAACTCATTCTCCTTATTGGGATGAATGATATTGATGCTTTAGTTTTATAAGGAAAGCTTCTCTTTCCATCATTTTTTAGAATTAAAGTTTATTTTTCAACGAGGACAAACATGGATTCACGTGGTAATTGTCGCAATGTACCCTAGGGAGATCCTCCCAGATCATGGGTGGGTACAACTTAAAATAATTTCCTGACTTGGAAATGTCTTATTGACCGAGACTTTTCATTTGCTATATGATGAGAACAAGAATGTATAGATTCTCAACTTGTGATATGATGAAGGTGACCATAAGATGAATCATTCATCTTATTGGTCTCAGATGACCATTATGACATGGCCAACGCATAGAGTCACCATCGATCATTTAGGGCTAGGCATGACCAAATGCCTATTGAAACCTATTTTGGGTTACGAAACTCAAAACATGGATCCCATGGTCTACGTAATACAAATATTTGTCATTGGGTTCAGGAGTTGGTTACGTAGGATGAGGTATGAACCTCTTCGTGATGCCTAAAATCGGTACCTTACTAGCTATGTCTTATCTCAGTTTTGATTCTTTTATTCTTAAGTCATCACTATTTTGATTAACCCCCTTTAATGCATGAATTTTATAGAAATACAAATCCAAGTTTTGATAAAAAGATTTAATCTCTTATATGCCCTGAAGAGATGGGGAATATAGAGATTTTCAATAAAAATTACCTCTGGATTTTACTTTGAAAAATAGAATATTCCACTTTGGGCACTGGAGAGATACCCACGCGAAATATTACGTTAGTTTTATTTGAAATGATTGAAAAACATGAATGCAAATAATCATCACAAAGAAATCATGTTAGTAAGGCAATAAA
>JBBYHM010231684.1:0-30651 GCA_038381775.1 Adansonia rubrostipa | reverse complement strand
AAGGTTAAAAAGTGATACATAATATGGAATGATATATGCAAAAGTCATTTCATTGATAATGTTTGATAAAAAATGCCCCTTACAAAGGATACCTATCTACCTTTGGGTGAGGGCAAGTAGGTTTTTATTTTTTGACATTACATGAAAAGGATAGGAAAAGTGTAGGGGCTTCCATCATGACCTTGTCCTCAAAATCAAGTCTTAGTGGAAGGACACGTATTTTATGGCTCGGTATCTTAAAGATAGAGGTTGTTAAGTGCTCTATTTAAGATGACTAAGACATCTTTAGCCTTTTGCTCTTCTGGTTGGCTTGGATCGATTCATCCTCTAGAACAAAATATCTCATGGAGAGATAGGATATTTTTAGCTTTGATTCCCCTTCTCGACTCAATGATCGTGTCATCTTCTAGTTATAGATCCTCTTTTTTTGCTACTTTCTTGGTTGCACATTAGCCTTGAATCCCAAGCCTCTTTTGTTGGCTTGAGTGGTGTCCTATAGGGCTCAGGCCATCCCTTACAGATTCTTGCCAAGTTTTTTTCCAACATGAGAACCTTTGCCAATGGTTATTTTTAAACTTGAGTGGGTACTCTTTGACAGGTAGGGTTTAACTATTGGCAATCCTTCTCCTATAAATATTGCATTAACAAACTCGAAGGATTGGAAGGATGACTCTGGTGCATCTTTATTAGGATCTATGTAGATATCTTTAGTAAAAGTAGGGGCGATCATTTCTTTTTTAGCTCTAATGGTGACTACTTTGTCATCTATCATAAATTTAAGCTTCTGATAGAGAGAAGATAAGATGGCTCCGGCAGACTGTATCCATGGCCTTCCTAATAGGCAGTTGTAAGAAGGATTAATATCCATAACTTGAAGGTCCACTTTGTATGTGCATGGGCCTGTCTGAAGTTGGATTATGATATTTCCAATTACTCTATGACATGTTCCATCAAAAGCTCAGACTATGGTCTGGCTATTTTTTATGTTAGATTGATTGACAAGGAATTTGCGTAATGCAGTCATAAGCATGACATAAAGGGTCGATGATATGCAAAGCTTTATAACTGCCCCTGCCATCAGGTGGGATCTCATCATCAGTGAAGGAGATATAATCATCGGCCATGATGTTGTTCACTAGCCAATCCAATTTGTCCACAAAAACGTCCAGTGGCACATATGCTTCATTTAACACCTTCAGTAATGCATTTCAATGAACCTCTGAATTCAAAAGCAGAGATAGCATAGAAATCTTTACTGGTTGTTTGCTTAATTGATCTACAATGTAGTATTCACTATGCTTGAAAAACTTGAGAAACTTTGTGCTTCTCTTCCACTTACTGCTTCTTTGACTTTCTTAAGCTCAAAATTCTTTGCTTGGGCTTGAGCAGTATTGGTGCTTGGAGATGCATCAACCTTCTATTTTTCTTGAGCAGATGGAGCATAACACCTACCGCTACAAGTTAGATGACTAACTCCTGGTAGTTCTTTCGTAGTAGTTGAGGGAGTTAGTTCTTTAATCATTACTATTTGATTCTCGTATTTCCATGAGATAGCTTTATTGCTCTTATAAGGGAATGGTTTAGGTACCTCCATAACTAACTTTGGTGTAAGTATCAAAAAACTAGCCTTGAGACTTGACTGGCCATAAAGAATGAGAGGTTAGTTTCTCCCGTAAGGTGACTACATGGTTTCATCTCCTACCATGTTGATAGATTCAACAGTAGGTGTGATTTCATGATAGAATTCTAACTAGCCTTCATTCATCATTCTTTGAACCATGGACCTAAACTCCTTGCATGTTTGTAGGGTATGACCTATAATTGTGTGGAAGTCACAGAAGTTATCGGGATTATCTTTTATTTTTTTATTGCGTTGAGCAACTCGAATTGAATCAATGCTGGCCAAATCAAGAACATTAGCATCCTTACATCCTTTATGCTTACCCTGACTTCACATTTATTTTTAATGTTGACCATGTTTACAGTCGGCTTAGTGTGGTTTAGTAAAGGATTGGCAACAACATTTGGTCCCTGGTTCATCCCAAACTACAAGACTTTTGAGTTAATTAGATTTTCCACATTTTGTTTGAAAGATATGTAGTTCTCGATGTCATACCTTGCTGCCCCAGCATGGTATTCATAGTGGGCATTAAGGTTATACCATTGTTGATATGGTGGCTTCTTTTTTAGGACATAGATTGGGGCCACTAAATGATTTTGGAGTAAGGTCTAGTAGAGCTCCTTATAGGTCATAAGGATGGGATCAAAATGTTGTCTTTGTTGATTTGCACCTCTATTGCCATGTGCATTATTGGTTGCTTGATTGGTACTTTGGTGAACTTGTGAAGGTTAGTTTTATGGTGGGTTGGATAGGATTACAAAGGATGGTTGTAGGTTATGGCATTAATTGGCTAAGGGGGTATGGTGATATGGCAAGAATACAGCATGCATGGGCAGTAAGGGTCGAGTATTTGACACCATTTTGGCTGAGCTAAGCTAGCATAACTTATGGCATTGGCCTCTCTTTCCTTTTTCTTACCAACAATAGGCTTTTTACTGGATCTAGCTATTTCTCTGGCAGACATACTACCACTCTTAATGGTAGAATCAATCATTTCTCTAGAGAGAACCAAGTCTACAAATTTCTTGGTGGCATTCTCTATGAGTTTTTCATAATAAAGAGCACGTAAGGTGTGAATGAAAGTGACTATCATCTTTTTTTTTTGTAAAGAGAGGCTGGACTAGGGCTACCTTTTCTCTCCACCTTTGGGCATATTGTCTGAAAGTTTCAATGGATCTCTTCTCAAATTTCATTAGGAAAAGTTGATCTGGCACCCAATCTGACACGTGCTGGTATTGATTTAAAAAGTCCTTAGCCAAATCAGCCCATTATTGGATTTTCACATTATCTAGCTCAATATACCACCGACCTGCTGCCCCAATGAGGTTATGCTGGAAGTAATGGATGAGGAGCTTTTCATCTTTCTCATATCCAACCATCTTTCATAGGTACATTCGAACATGGGCAGAAGGGTTGGTGGTTCCATTAAACTTTTCAAACTTTGGGACTTTAAACTTCGGGGGAATGACAAAGTTGGACACCAAAGAAAATGATTGCGCGTCAAGAGCTCCAAACTTGTCACTCCCTTTGATAGCTTGGAGGCATTTTTCTAGTAGCTAGAATTTTTTCACTTCTTTTGCAATCATAGTGGACTTTTGACCTTTTGTTTTCTCTGGTTCCTCATGGTCAAGGGTTATCAGATTGCCAGTGAGACTCTTACGTTCACCCCTTGAGTGCCAGGAATGAATTAACCTACTGCAATAGGATTTAGGTAGATGACTGACGGAGCTTGAGCGGTAGGTGTAGGAGCGGGCCATTGTTCTTATCTAGTTTCCTCTTCAGCGGGTTCTAGATTATTGCTAAGAGGACTTTCAGCGTTGGGAGGATCACTCCTTGTTTCAATAGTGTTGGCTTGACTTTTTTCTTTTATAGAGGTGATCATTAGTTCCATAAGTTTTGCGATTTGATTTTGCATTTTGTATTGCTAACAAAGCATCTGGTCTTGCGATTCCTTAACCATTAGCTCAAGTCACTCAATATGAGCTTCATTATCGTTCTCCATGATTTACTTGCAGTGTGGTGTGTTGTAGCGGTGCATAATGTAATGTTTCGTGTTCCTAATTGATCTCAAAATCCCTTGCACTTTTATGGCCCAATTTTCGTATTAAACTTTTATTTAAAAATCTATTTATTGATGAGCATTTACGATGCAATGACGAGTTAAGATAATGAATGATTAATGCAAGTGTAATGAAAATGGTGGAATTAAATGTGCATATGCATTAGAGATAATTGATTCTTGGAACAGCTTCGTCAATAACATCATTCATAGAGTCACAAAAGGGTTTTTTCTTTTATGACATGATTACATCTGAAAGTATCTAACATGATTACATTGTATAATCACATATCAAGAAAACCCAAAAGTTATTGCTCACAGTCTCTAACAAGTATGATGTCTCACTTTATGGATCAAGCTGCTTCAATCCTGTCATCCACCTCTTGTTGAGCCATTTGATCTTGTTAAGTGAGGTACTGATGTTTTTCTTGGTAGTTTAGATGTGTTTGGTTGATTATCGCTTGCCAATCTAGTTCGCATTGCTTGGAAGCCCTTGTTAGTTCATTGATATAACCTTGATAATCTTAAAGAGACTATTCTAACTCTTAGATTCTACGAGTGTGGGCTTCATTTTCAACCCTAGTAGTTCTCGCATCTTGCATTTGGGCCTCGAGTCTTTGATTCCTTTATTTGTAGGTGGAAGCAACAGCATGTGCCCTCATGAATTTTTTTTACTGGTTTTGACTTCCTCCTTTTGCTGATTCAACTTGCAGTTGAGAGTGGCAACTTTTGCTTCCCATTTGACTGATGTCTTGCCAATACATCGAGATTTTTTAGCTTTTTGAAGTGTCATATAATCCTTGGTTAGGCTCTTGAGGTCATCTTTGAAGTGATCCTTTTCTTTAATGACTCAATCCATTTCACCGCTCCTAAGATAGATATCTATCTCTAGCTGGCCCTTTTCCTTCTTAAGTCGAGAGATTTCTATAGCAAAGGATACCTTTTCTCACTCAAACTCCTTTCTACGTAGCTCGATCTCAGAAGGTAGTTCCTCTATTAGGATTTGCAGTATCCCAGAGTTAGGTGGTGGCAATGGATCGTTGATATGGCAGAGTCTCCATTCTTCTATCCAAGCTTGGTGGGGCTTCCTTTCCAGTATCTTTCCAAATAATGAATCTTCTTCTAAGCTTGGAAAGCTAATTGGACTTTTGCTTTATAATTAGGCTCTCCGTATTCAAAATCCCAATGTCCCGAGTCTTCAAAGAAGGGGATGAATTACTAGCACTGAAACTGATGCAATACCAATAGAAGAGCATAACTGGTATTTCCCCATAATCCCAAGAGTGGTACACAAGTGTAGTCTCCACATCTATATACAATTGACTGAGGGAACACCCATGGGGCTTTCCACGTGATTTCTTCCTCCTTGACGTTTCATAATTCCTTGCCCCAATGCTTTTCTATCTTATCTTGTTGACATTCTTCCTCTAATGTCATGCAAAGAGGACTGATCTTGAAGAAGAAATTTTACCTGACTCTCCCCTTCCTACTATAGAGATGACTTAGGAGCCATATCTGGAGCAATAGGGCACACATGATAAACCTCTCTATTCTTGTTCTTTTACACAAGCCGAGGGCATGGATGGTTTCAGTAATGATGGCAAAAGTAGGGTTGATGTTGTAACATAGGCAAGAAAAGAAATCTGTGACTATCGCCTCTACATAACCCAAAGTTTTTAGGAATATAACAAGCTTGTAAATTGCCAGAGTGTAGACATCTTAAGCTTTCTTTTGATCAGAAAGATTTACCATGCCCTTTTTCAAGCTAGCCCAAGAAATGCATTCGTTGCTCTATTTTACTTTGATGTGACTATCAACCTATGCTTCTGTGGCTCCAAGAATTTGCCTCAACTTTTTCTTGAATGGAAGAGGCATTAGCATTTTGCAATAAATCCGGTCTGACTTGGCCCTTTTTATATTGAGTGGAGCTATGTACTCATCAATGGTAGGGACTAAATCTTGTTGGTTGAAGGTGAAACATCGATAAGCTGGATTCCAGAATTGTGTCGTTGCTCACAATAAGCCATCCAACTGAACTCGAAGTAAGAGAGCTATATCCCCATACTTTTTAGTGAAGGCTTCTTTATCATTGTTATCCCAACTATCTCAAATGTCCTTCAAATCTCGACAATTATTTTGATGGAAACCGATCTTGACCTTTTCATGTACTTCTGAGACATAGTCGGGTTTTTGGATGTCCCCGTCTTGACGTTGGTGACCTTCTGACCATGTTCTGACATTTTCAAAGGACTCAATAGTTGAGATAAGCTATTGCTCCATAAATGATGCCCCTTGCTGAACACTAAACCAGAACAATTTCCCAAAATGATGATAGTCATGATGGTTATGATGAAATGATGGAAAAATAAGTTAGTGAAAATAAGTTAGTGGAACCTATAGGAGACAAATGTAAGGAAATAAAAAATTTAAGAGCATCAAACAAAAAAATCATAACATGTCTCACCCAAGGTGGTGAGAGAAGATACTAGCAGCATTTTGATATACAAGGTTGCAATTTGCCCTTCATGAGGTGATGCAATATCTTATTTTGATGGAAAAATAACCAACCAGTAGTAATATTCATTTATCACCACTAGTATGGATATGCATTAAGCCATAACTCGGTCAGCATAACGGCTTGCAGTATAAGACATTATGAACGATCGTTTTTGTTCACTGTCACTTATTTATACAAAGGTTAGCTATCGTTCATGTGGCATGATAAATGATAAAAATGCTGATACAGGTGACAATTGTATACTCATTGTCGCCTACATAATTATGGTAATTAAGAGTAAAGGTTAGGAATGTTTCCCCAAGTGACCCTATTCTCTAGGCATTCTAGCAGTGTTCTGGTATGGTTTTACATGGTTTAGCTCCTAGGGTTCACTATATGAC
This sequence comes from Adansonia rubrostipa, assembly GCA_038381775.1. NCBI lineage: Eukaryota > Viridiplantae > Streptophyta > Magnoliopsida > Malvales > Malvaceae > Adansonia > Adansonia rubrostipa. Next base: position 24,073 of record JBBYHM010231684.1, on the reverse strand, counting down.
GTTTAAGTTGATGCCTAAATAGGTATCCGAATTGCTCCTTCATCCAGTAAGGCAGAATGAGTTTGATCTGTTGGATGTATTTCCCTAAGCAATTCAGAGGTTTACTCAAAGAGACATAGGTAATTTAGATTCGGGAAGTTATTGCCATGCCTATGCGAAAGGTTACTCACAAAGACGAATAGCTCATTTCCACCTAATGATTAGGTTATAACCACGCCATAGAGTTTGGTGGGACACTAATGCACATGTAGGTGCAAGGTGTGTGATGGGGAAATGATCAAACCTTTTTGTTTACTTTCGTATTACCATTTTTATTAAACTGATAATTATTCGAAAATAAGATAATCCTGACCATCATGCCAAACAAAACATTAGTTGACAAAATGAAAAAAGAATCATAGTTAAATAATGATCGAAGATCGAAAGAACCCGAAACCTAGCAAGACACGGCTAGTTATTGGCCTAACTCTCTATACAGTCCCCAGTGGAGTCACCAAGCTATTGCAACATACCTTAGGGTGGATCCTCACGGATCTATGGGTGCATATGACTTAAAATATTTTTCTGACTTAAAAATGTCTTCTTGACCGAGACTTTTCTTTTGGATGTTATGAAAGCAAGAATGTGTAGATTCTTCACTTGTGATACAGTGATGAGGACTATAAGACGAATCGCTCATCTTATTGGTCTCGGATGACCATCATGAAATAGCCAATGCATAGAGTCACCATCGATCATTTCAAGGTAGGCATGACCAGATGCATATTGAAACCTATGTTTTGAGTTACAAAACTCAAAACGTCGATCCCGTGTACGTAGTACAACAATTCACTGTTTGGGTTCGAGAGTTGGTTATGCATGATGAGGTATGAAACTCTTTGTGACATTCAAAATCTGTACCTTACTAGCCATGCCACATCTTAGTTTCGATTCTTTTGATCTTACCTTGTCACTATTTTGACATAACCCTTTTTTAATGCATGAATCTTATAGAAATACAAAATCCAAGTTTTGATGAAAAATATTTAATCTCATATATGCCCCAAAGAGATGCGGAATATAAAAATTTTCAATAAAATAACCTTTGGATTTTACTTTGAAAATAGAATGTTCCACTTTAGGCACTGGAGAGATACCCACACGGAACATTACCTTTAATTTTATTTGAAATGATTTGAAAACATGAATGCAAATAATCATTACAAAGAAATCACATTAGTGAGGCAACAAATGAAGTAACATAAAATGGATCATTCAATGCAATGACAAGGAAAAGGAATGGACTATTGGAATTTATCTCGCAATTGGTATCGATTATTTAAGAATAACCAAATCGATAATTTTTTAGATGCATCTGGGTTTCTTAATTGAACGAAATTTGTTTGAAACATTCATGGAAGTTCGGGAAAGAGGAAAAAATTAACTATAGTTGAAAGACAGGGTTGGAGTATCCCTTCAAAAGGGTGGGGTTAGAGTATCCCTACAAATGATAAATAATTTTAACAAAGGAGGATTTTAAATCTAGACAATTTTGAAAAGCAAGGTTAGAGTATTCCTTCAGAAGGTCGGGGTTGGAGTATCCCTATGGATGACAAATCATTTTGACAATGAAAGATTTTTCAATCTCAACAATTTTCAAAAGCCAAGTTGGAGTATTCCCTTAGAAGGCCAGGGTTGGAGTTTCCCCAAAAGTGACACGTCTGATACTCTTTAGAGAAGTCAAGCTGGAAAACTTAAGTTGACAAAACTTTGTGATTTAGGAAATGTGTGAGTGTTTCGACAACTTTTGGCGAAAGAAATTATTGTGAATGAGGATGGTAAAGATGTAAAATATGTTTATGCCTTGATACAAGCCTCTAGGAGGTCAAACCATCTTCTTGAGTCTGATCGGGGTGATGTAGAGGCATTCAAATGTCTCGAGACAAAATTTGGGAAAACAACTCAATTTTGACCATCACTGAAAACAGGGGATAACATCTCACTATTCTATTTCTCGAATTTATTCTAAATTGGTTTGAGGGCTTTAGAGGGTGGACAAGTTTCCTTTAGAATGGTAACTCGATGAGGGTCAACCTAAAAATATTCCCAATATCCAAAAAAGTCACTTTTTGAGGGAATAAATTTTGAAGTTCAATCGATACTAGCAGAGCATATAAGGGATGAGGGGTGTCAAAATTTGAAAATTTATTCTAAACTCATTTGGTATCCAAAAATTGCAAATAATACCTTTTCAAACAGGAAATTTCATGAACGTTTTAGGAAAAATGCTTGATAGATTTGGAAAAACCATTTAGTGGGCTTAAAGGGCCCAACCAAAATGCACTTTGTTCACTCCAAGGATTCTAGATAGTCTAGGTTAGAAAAATTATAATGCTTTCATCCGGACTGATCCAAGGATGAACAAGACCTCCTTTTAAAGGTATTTTGACACATTTTTAGAGAAAAATATTATAAAATTCATGAAAAATCATTTTGGATTTTAAAGTAATTTTTCAATTTGTAACAGTGCTTCTGCCAACATGGGACAAAGTAAAGTAGAGGATATTTCTTATTTTCTTTATGTTTATGGGTCCAAACTCGAGTCATCAACATTCGAATGCCCATGACTAAAAGGTAAGAGTGGCATGAGCATCATGAACTCATTTGCATAGCCTCAGAGTATTTTGGGATGATGAAATAGCTCATTGATCATACCACTCAAGGTTTCAACTAAAAAACAAGGCATGGACATTTCAGGAACAACTGTATGGCCATTTTCATTGCAAAATTAGAAGATTTAAGCTTATTTAACTAGGATTCCAGATCTAGAAAACTTAATTTTCACTAAGATATTCTGTAACTTTAAGGAAAAAGTGAAGTTCATGCTAATCCTCATTGGTTGAGGTTAACATGCTTGGCTTAGGGAGGTTTTGAAAATCGGTTTTTGATAGCCATCAAGCATGCATTTAGACAAGGAAAAGATAATGAACATACAAGGAGGTGGCACAAAACATGAATAGGGATGCTAACTTTACTAATGGCCTGGACAAAGAAAGTGTTATGCACTTTGACAAGAAAAATATTATGAAGGAGATGGCACAATGATTCATGACAAGATACAAGCTAATGTATAACTATGCTTGAAATATGTTAGGCTAATGATTCATACATGGATTAATCATAACAAAAAGCATGGATATGGCATAAAATGTATAAAATTATGAGGATGAAATGAGGCATTTTGTACATGAAAAAGGCATTAAGGCATCCAAATCCTAAACTACCATAACCAAATGCCACAATAATGCATGAGAATCCTAAGAGGGAGATGGAAACATGGAAAGCTCACTAAAATGGTGAAGATGCTGGAAAATAGAAGATAAAAGTGATAAAGTAAGAAGTTATACCAAAAAAACTTTAATTTTGGCCAAATAGTTGGAACAACAGAGATGGCTTGAATTTCCCTCTTTTCCTTATTGTTAATAAGCAAGAAAAAGATAGAAACAATGAGATTTTGGTTCTGGTATGGATGAGGGTGATTTTTAGAATGTGTAATGGTTGGGAATGAATGTTTTGAGGCTGTTTTTGGGTGGTGAGTGAAGAGTTACCAGATTCCGGTTTTCTTGGTGTAGGAATGTGTTTTGGAAGCTGAAAATGAGCTAGAATCTAACCTATTTTAGATGAGATATAAGTGGTCTATTTATACCATCATTTTGAAGCCAATTTAGAGGTGTTTTTGGTTATTTCTCAAGGGGGACAAAATGATGTCAACTTGGTGGCTGTGGGGAGTAACTTGCTGCCAAGAAGGACAAAGAGTGGCTGGTTTAAATGCTGAAATGATTTTCCAGCAAATAAGGTGGCTGATGGTGATCTTGGTCAACAAACTAAGAAAGAGTAGGGTGATCATGTGAGATTGACCTTTTTGATCTAATTTAGACTTCAGAAAATGCTTTGGTTAATTCAAAAGTCCAAATTCATAATTTGATATGGGTTTGGATCCTTTTTTATGCAAAGAAACGAGTTAAAATCGAGTTTTTGATCAATAGTGGATGAGTCAAAAATGGTTGGACAGTGGAAAATTAGCTTGATTTCTAAAAAAAAATAGACTAGACAAAATAAGGTGTCTACAGACTATTGTAAGAATCTGTGCTTGCCTCTTTTGATGGATGAACTTTGTTTCAAAGGTAATTGGAGTAAAGAAAAGCTTTTTTTCCAAAATCAAAGCGTTAGCGTCATGTATACCTATAAAAAAAATGTGTTTATGGTGGCCAATCATGAAAATAATGAAGATTGGTACAAGAATCCATGTTTGTTTCTTTTGACAGATGAAACTCGTTTCAAAGTTAAATGGAGGAAAGAAAAGCTTTTCTATCAAAACCAAAGCATCAGTATCATGTATGGCAAGGAGGAGATGTGTTTTTGATGCCCAACCATGAAAAAAATGATGATTGTTACAAGAATCCATGTTTGCCTCTATTAATGCACAAACTTTATTTCAAAGGAAAATAGAGGAAAGAAAAGCTTTTCTTGCAAAATCAAAGCATCAGTATCACTTACGGCAATAAGGAGAACGTGTTTATGGTGCCCAATCATGAAAAGAGTGGAGACTATTACAAGAATCTGTGCTTGCCCCTTTTGATGGATGAACTTTGTTTCAAAGGTGATTGGAGCAAAAAAAAGCTTTTCTTACAAAGTCAAAGCATTGATATCATGTATTCCTATGTTTGTCTCTTTTAATGGACGAACCTCGTTTCAAAGTTAAATGAAGGAAAGAAAAGCTTTTCTTGGAAAACCAAAGTGTCATATCGTATATGGCGAGGAGGAGAATATGTTTATGATGCCCAATCATGAAAAAAATGAAGATTGTTACAAGAAACCATGTTTGTCTCTTTTTATGGATAAACCTCGTTTTAAAGTTAAATGGAGGGAAAAAGCTTTTCTTGCAAAGCCAAAGCATCAGTATCGCATATGGCAAGGAGGAGAATATGTTCGTGATACCCAATCATGAAAATAACGATGATTGTGACAAGAATCAATGTTTGCCTCTATTGATGCACGAACATTGTTTCAAAGGAAAATAGAGGAAAGAAAAACTTTTCTTGCAAAATCAAAGCATCAATGTCACTTACAGTAATAAGGAGAATGTGTTTATAGTGCCCAATCATGAAAAGAGTGGAGATTATTACAAGAATCTATGTTTGCCACTTTTGATGGATGTAACTTTGTTTCAAAGGTAATTAGAGCAAAGAAAAGCTTTTCTTGCAAAATCAAAGCATTAGTATCATTTTTCCCTATGACAAAATATGTTTACGGTGCCCAATCACCAAAAAAAGGAAGATCGTTACAAGAATCCATGTTCGCCTCTTTTAAAGGATAAAGCTCATTTCAAAGTTAAATGGAGGAAAGAAAAGCTTTTCTTGCAAAGCCAAACCATCAGTATCTGTAAGGCATGAAGGAGAATGTGTTCATGATGCCCAATCATGAAAAGAATAATTGTTGCTACAAGAATCCATGTTTGCCTCTTTCTACGCTTGAACATTTTTTCAAAGGAAAATGGAGGAAAGAAAAGCTTTTCTTGCAAAATCAAAGCATTAATATCAGTTATGGCAATAAGGAGAACGTGTTTATGGTGCCCAGTTATGAAAAGAGTAGAGACTATTAAAAGAATCTATGTTTGTCCTTTTTGATGGATGAACTTTGTTTCAAAGGTAATTGGAGTAAAGAAAAGCTTTGCTTGCAAAATCAAAGCATTAATATCATGTATCCTTATGAGCAAAATATGTTTATGGTGCCTAATAATGAAAAGAACAAAGATTCTTGCAAGAATCCATGTTTGTCTCTTTAGATGGATGAACCTTGTTTCAAAGTTAAATGAAGAAAAGAAAAGCTTTTCTTGGAAAACCAAAGCATCAACATCGTGTATGGCAAGGATAATAATGTAGTTATGATGCCTAATCATGAAAAGAATGACAATTGTTACAAGAATCCATGCTTGCCTTTTTTGACTCACGAACATTGTTTTAAAGGAAAATGGAGGAAAGAAAAGCTTTTCTTGCAAAATCAAAGCGTCAATATCACTTACGGCAATGAGGAGAATGTGTTTATGGTGCCCAATCATGAAAAAAGTGGAGACTATTACAATAATCTATGTTTGCCCCTTTTGGCAGTGGAAACTATTACAAGAATCTAGTTTTACCTTTTTTGGCAGATGAACTTTGTTTCAAAGGAAATTAGAGTAAAGAAAAGTTTTTCTTGCAAAATCAAAGCATTTGTACATTGTATCCCTTTGAGGAAAATGTATTTATGGTGCCCAATCATGAAAACAATGACTATTGTTACAAGAATCTAGGTTTGTCTTTTTTGACAAATGAACCTCGTTTCAAAGGTAAATGGAGGAAAGAAAAGCTTTTCTTCCAAAACCAAAGATCAAAATCGTGTATGGTAAGGAGGAGAATATGTTTATGATTCCCAATCCTGAAAAGAATAAAGATTGTTACAAGAATCCATGTTTGTCTTTTTTTACAGATGAACATTGTTTTAAAGGAAAATGGAGGAAATAAAAGCTTTCTTGCAAAATCAAACTGTCAATATCACTTACGACAATAAGGAGAACATGTTTATGCTGTGCAATCATGAAAGGAGTGGAGACTATTACAAGAATCTATGTTTTCCCCTTTTAATGAATGAAATTTGTTTCAAAGGTAACTGGAGTAAAGAAAAGCTTTTCTTGCAAAATCAAAGCATTAGTATCATGCATCCCAATGAGAAAAATGTGTTTATGGTGCCCAATCATAAAAAAATGAAGATTGTTACAAGAATCCATGTTTGCTTGTTTTGACGCACAAGCATTGTTTTAGGGGAAAATAGAGGAAAAAGAAGCTTTTCTTGCAAAATCAAAGCATGAATATCTCTTGTGATAGTAAGGAAAATGTGTTTATGGTGCCCAATCATGAAAAGATTAGAGACTATTAAAGGAATCTATGTTTGACCCTTTTGATGGATGACATTTTTTTAAAGGTAATAAGAGTAAAGAAAAGCATTGCTTGCAAAATCAAAGCACTAGTATCATGTGTCCCTATAGGGAAAATGTGTTTATGGTGCCCAATCCTGAAAAAAATGATGATTGCTACAAGAATTTATGTTTGTCTCTTTTGACAAATGAACCTCATTTCAAAGGTAAAATAGAGGAAAGAAAAGCTGTTCTTGCAAAACCAAGCATCAATATCATGTATGGCAAGGAAGAGAATATGTTTATGATACCTAATCATGAAAAGAATGAAGATTGTTACAAGAATCCATGTTTGTCTCTTTTTATGGATAGACATTGTTTCAAAGTTAAATGGAGGAAAGAAAAGTTTTTTTTGCAAAGCCAGAGCATCAGTATCATGTATGGTGAGGAGGAGAATGTATTTATGATGCCTAATCACGAAAAGAACGATGATTATTACAAGAATCCATGTTTGCCTCTTTTGATAGACGAACATTGTTTCAAAGGAAAATGGAGGAAAGAAAAGATTTTCTTGCAAAATCAAAGTGTCAATATCACTTACAGCAATAAGAAAACATGTTTATGGTGCCAAATCATGAAAAGAGTAAAGACTACTACAAGAATAGGTTTGTCCCCTTTTATGGATGAACTTTGTTTCAAAGGTAATTAGAGTAAAGAAAAGCTTTTCTTGCAAATCAAAGCATCAGTATCATCCATCCCTATAAGGAAAATGTGTTTATGGTGCCCAATCATGAAAAGAATAAAGATTATTAGAAGAATCCATGTTTGTCTATTTTTATGGACGAACCTTATTTCAAAGTTAAATGGAGGAAAGAAAAGCTTTTCTAGCAAAACCAAAGCATCAATATCATGTATGGCAAGGAGGAGAATGTGTTTATTACTCCTAATCATGAAAATAATGATGATTGTTACAAGAATCCATGTTTGTCTCTTTTAATGTACGAACATCGTTTCGAAGGAAAATGGAGGAAAAAAAAAAGCTTTTCTTGCAAAATCAAAGCGTCAATATCACTTACAACAATAAGGAGAACTTGTTTATGGTGCCCAATCATGAAAAGAGTGGAGACTATTACAAGAACCTATGTTTGCTCTTTTTGACGGATAAACCTTGTTTCAAAGGTAATTAGTGTAAAGAAAAGCTTTTCTTGCAAAATCAAAGCATTAGTATCATGCATCCCTATAAGGAAATGTTTATGGTGCCTAATCATGAAAAAAACGAAGATCATTCCAAGAATCCATGTTTGTCTCTTTTGGCAGATGAACCTCATTTCAAAGCTAAATGGGGGAAAAAAAAGCTTTTTTTTGCAAAGCTAAAGCATTAGTATTGTGTATGGCAAGGTGGAGAATGTGTTTATTATGCCCAATCATGAAAAGAGTGATGATTGTTACAAGAATCCATGTTTGCCTCTTTTGATGTAGGAACTTTGTTTCTGAGTTAAATGGAGGAAAGGAAGGCTTTTCTTGCAAAAATAAAGCATCAATATCACTTACAGCAATAAGGAAAACGTGTTTATGGTGCCCAATCATGTAAAGAGTGAAGACTATTACAAGAATCTGTGTTTCCCCCTTTTAATGGATAAACTTTGTTTCAAAGGCAATTACAGTAAAGAAGAGCCTTTCTTGCAAAATCAAAGCATTAATATGATGTATCCCCATAAGGAAAATGTATTTATGGTGGCCAATCATGAGAAGAACGAAGATTGTTATAAGAATCCATGTTTGTGTTTTCTGATGAAAGAACCTCGTTTCAAAGTTAAATGGACTAAAAAAAATCTTTTCTTGCAGAACTAAAGCATTAGTATCATGTATGGCAAAGAGGATAAAGTGTTTACAATGCCCAATCATGAAAAGAATGATGATTGTTACAAGAATCCATGTTTGCCTCTTTTGACAAACAAACATTGTTTCAAAGGAAAATAGAGGAAAGAAAAGCTTTTCTTGCAAAATCAAAGCGTCAATATAACTTATAGCAATAAGAAGAACATGTTTATGGTGCCCAATCTTAAAAAGAGTGTAGACTATTAAAGGAATCTATGTTTGCCCCTTTTGATGAATGAACTCTGTTTCAAAGTTAATTAGAGTAAAGAAAAGCTTGTCTTGCAAAATCAAGCTAAATACCTTGTATCCCTATGAGGAAAATTCATTTATGGTGCCCAATCATGAAAAAATGAAGTTTGTCACAAGAATCCATGTTTGTCTCTTTTGACAGACGAACCTCTTTTCAAAGTTAAATGGAGGAAAGAAAAGCTTTTCTTGTAAAATGAAAGCATTAGTATCGTGTATGGCAAGGATGAGAATGTGTTTTTATGCCCAATCATGAAAAAAACCATGATTGTTACAAGAATCCATGTTTGCCTTTTTTGACGTACGAAATTGTTTTGAAGGAAAATGGAGGAAAATGCTTTTCTTGCAAAATCAAAGCATCAATATCACTTATGGCAATAATGAGAACATGCTTATAGTGCCCAATCATGAAAATAGTTAAGGCTATTATAAGAATCTATGTTTGCCTCTTTTGTCAGATGAACTTTATTTCAAAGGTAATTGGAGTAAAGAAAAGCTTTTCTTGCAATATCAAAGCATTAGTATCATGTATGCCTATGACAAAAATTTGTTTGTGGTACCCAATCATGAAAAGAATGAAGATTGTCACAAGAATCGATGTTTGTCTATTTTGACAAACGAACCTCGTTTCAAAGTTAAATGGAGGAAAGAAAAGCTTTTCTTGCAAAACCAAAACATCAGTATTGTGTATGGCAAGGAGTAGAATGTGTTTATGATGCCCAGTCATGAAAAGAACAATGATTGTTAGAAGAATCCATGTTTGCCTCTTGTGACACACGAACATTGTTTCAAAGGAAAATAGAGGAAAGAAAAGTTTTCCCGCAAAATCAAAGCGTCAATATCAATTACGGCAAGAAGGAGAATGTGTTTATGGTGGCCAATCATGAAATAGTGGAGACTATTAAAAGAATCTACGTTTACCCCTTTTGATAGATGAACTTTGTTTTAAAGGTAATTGGAGTAAAGAAAAGCTTTTCTGGCAAAATCAAAGCATTAGTTCCATGTATCCCTGTGAGAAAAATGTGTTTATGGTGCCTAATCATTAAAAGAACTTCAACTGTTACAAGAATCCATGTTTATCACTTTTGACAAATGAACCTTGTTTCAAAGGTAAATGGAAGAAAAAAAGCTTTTCTTGCAAAACCAAGCATCAATACAGTGTATGGCAAGGAGAATAACGTGTTTCTAATGCCTAATCATGAAAAGAACGAAGATTGTTATAAGAATCCATGTTTGTCTCCTTTTACAGATTAATACTATTTCAAAGGAAAATGGAGGAAAGAAAAGCTTTTCCTATAAAATCGAAGTGTTAATATCTCTTATGGCAATAAGGAGAACATGTTTATGGTGCCCAATCATGAAAGAGCAGGGATTGTTACAAGAATCTATGTTTACTTCTTTTGATGGATGAACATTGATTCTAAGGAAAATAGAGGAAAGAAAGGCTTTTCTTGCAAAATAAAAGCATTAGTATCATGTTTCCTTATGAGGAAAATGTGTTTATGGCACCCAATCATGAAAAGAACGATGATCGTTACAAGAATCCATGTTTACCTTTTTTGATGCATGAACATTGTTTCAAAGGAAAATGGAAGAAAGAAAAGCTTTTCGCACAAAACCAAACATCAATATCATGTATGGCAAGGAGTATAATGTATTTATGATGCCCAATCACGAAAAAAACAAAGATTGTTACATAAATCCATGTTTGTCTCTTTTATAGATGAACACTGTTTCAAAGGAAAATGGACAAATGAAAAGCTTTTCTTGAAAAATCAAAGTGTCAATATCTCTTACGTCAATAAGGAGAACATGTTTATGGTGCCTAATCATGAAAAGAGCAAGGATTATTATAAGAATCTATGTTTACCTCTTTTGATGGATGAACATTGATTCTAAGGAAAATAAAGGAAAGAACAATTTTTCTTGCAAAACCAAAGCATTAATATCATGTATCCCTATTAGGAAAATGTGCTTATGGTGTTTAATCATGAAAAGAATGATGATTGTTACAAGAATCCATGTTTGACTCTTTTGATGCACAAATATTGTTTTAAAGGAAAATAGCGAAAAGAAAAGCTTTTCTTACAAAATCAAATCATCAATATCACTTAAGGCAATAAGGAGAACGTGTTTATGGTGCCCAATCATGAAAACAGTGGAGACTATTAAAGGAATCTATGTTTGCCCCTTTTGATGGATGAACTTTGTATCAAAGGTAATTGAAGTAAAGAAAAGCTTTTCTTGCCAAATCAAAGCTAAGTGTCTTGTATCCCTATGAAGAAAATTTGTTTATGGTGCCCAATAATGAAAAAAACAAAAATTATTATAAGAATCCATGTTTGTCTTTTTTGATTGATGAACCTCATTTCAAAGCTAAATGGAGGAAAGAAAAGCTTTTCTTGCAAAATCAAAGGATAAGTATCGTGCATGGCAAGGAGTAGAATGTGTTTATGATGCCTAGCCATGAAAAAAACCATGATTGTTAAAAGAATCCATGTTTACCTCTTTTGACACATGAACATTGTTTCAAAGGAGAATGGAGGGAAAAAAAACCTTTCCTGCAAGATTAAAATGCCAATATCACTTACGAAAAGAAGGAAAACATGTTTATGGTGTCCAATCTTGAAAAAAGTGGAGACTATTACTAGAACTATCTTTGACGGATGAACTTTTTTTCAAAGATAATTGGAGTAAAAAAAAGCTTTTTTGGCAAAATCATAGCATTAGTACCATGTATCCCTATGAGGAAAATGTGTTTATGGTGCCTAATCATGAAAAAAACTTTGATTGTTATAAGAATCCATGTGTATCTCTTTTGACAAACAAACCTCGTTTTCAAAGGTAAATAGAGGAAAAAAAAGATTTTCTTGCAAAAACAAGCATCAATATCGTGTATGGCAAGGAGGAAAATGTGTTTATGATGACTAATCATGAAAAGAACAAAGATTGCTATGAGAATCCATGTTTGTCTCTTTTTAAGGATGAATGCTATTTCAAAAGAAAATAGAGGAAAGAAAAGCTTTTTCAGCAAAATCAAAGTGCCAATATCTCTTATAGTAGTAAGGAGAATGTGTTTATGGTGCCCAATCATGAATGAGTAGGGATTATTACAAGAATCTATGTTTGCCTCTTTTCATGGATGAACATTGATTCCAAGGAAAGTAGAGAAAAGAAAGGCTTTTCTTGTAAAACCAAAGCATTAGTATCAGTTATCCCTATGAGGAAAATGTGTTTACGGTGCCCAATCATGAAAGGAATGATGATTGTTACAAGAATCCATGTTTACCTCTTTTGACACATGAACATTAATTCAAAGCAAAATGGAGGAAAGGAAAGCTTTTCTTGCAAAATCAAAGCGTCAATATCACTTACGACATTAAGGAGAACGTGTTTATGGTGCCCAATCATGAAAAGAGTAGAGACTATTAAAGGAATCTATGTTTGCCTATTTTGAAGAATAAACTTTGTTTCAAAGGTAAGTAGAGTAAAGAAATGCTTTTCTTGCAAAATTAAAGCTAAGTATCTTGTATCCGTATGAGAAAAATGTGTTTATGGTGCCCAATCATGAAAAGAGTGAAGATTATTACAAGAATCCATGTTTGTCTCTTTTGACAGATGAACCTTATTTCAAACTCAAATAGAGGAAAGAAAAGCTTTTCTTGTAAAACAAAAGCATTAGTACAGTGTATGGTGAGTAAGAGAATGTGTTTATGATGCCCAATCATGAAAAGAATGATGATTGTTACAAGAATCCATGTTTGCCTCTTTTGATGCCCGAACATTATTATAAAGGAAAACTAAGGAAAGAAAGGCTTTTCGTGCAAAATCAAAGCATTAACATCACTTATAGCCATAAGGAGAACATACTTATGGTGCCTAATCATGAACAAAGTGAAGACTATTATAAGAATCTATGTTTGTCCTTTCTAATAGATAAACTTTGTTTCAAAGGTATTGGAGTAAAGAAAAGCTTTTCTTGCAAAATTAAAGCATTAGTATCATGTGTCCCCATGAGGATAATGTGTTTATGGTCTCAATCATGAAAAGAATGAAGATTGTTACAAGAATCCATGTTTGTCTCTTTTGACAAATGAACTTCATTTCAAATGTAAATAGAGGAAAAAAAGCTTTTCTTGCAATACCAAGCATCAATATCGTGTATGACAAGGAGGAGAAGGTGTTTATGATGCCTAATCATGAAAAGAATGAAGATTGTTAAAGAATCCATGTTTGTCTCTTTTTACGGACAAACATTGTTTCAAAGGAAAATAGAGGAAAAAAAAGCTTTTCCTGCAAAATCAAAGTTTCAATATCTCTTATGGCCAAAAAGAGAATGTGTTTATGTTGCCCGATCATTAAATGAATGGGGATTATTACTAGAATCTATGTTTTTCCCTTTTGATGGATGAACTTCGTTTCAAAGGTAATTGGAGTAAAGAAAAGCTTTTCTTGCAAAACCAAAGCATTAGTATCATGTATGCCTATGAGGAAAATTTGTTTATGGTGCCTAATAAAGAAAAGAATGAAGATTGTTACAAGAATCCATGTTTGTCTTTGATGGATGAAACTAGTTTCAAAGTTAAAAGGAGGAAAGAAAAGCTTTTTCTTGCAAAACCAAAGAATCAATATTGTGTATAGCAAGGAGAAAATTGTGTTTATGATGCCCAATTATGAAAAGAATGAAGATTGTTAAAAAAATCCATGTTTCTCTCTTTTTACAGACGAACATTGTTTCAAAGGAAAATGGAGGAAAATAAAGCTTTTCCTGCAAAATCAAAGTGTCAATATCTCTTATGGCAATAAAAAGAATGTGTTTATGTTGCCCAATCATGAAACGAATAAGGATTATTAGAAGAATCTATGTTTGCCCCTTTTGATGGATAAACTTCATTTCAAAGGTAATTGGAGTAAAGAAAAGCATTTCTTGCAAAATCAAAGCGTTAGTAACATCTATGCCTATAAGGAAATATTTGTTTATGATGCCAATCATTAAAAAAACAAAGATTGTTACAACAATCCATGTTTTTCTCTTTTGATGGACGAACCTCATTTCAAAGTCAAATAGAGGAAAGAAAAGCTTTTCTTGTAAAACCAAAGCATTAGTATCGTGTATGGCAAAGAGAAGAATGTGTTTATGATGCCCAGTCATGAAAAGAATGAAGATTGCTATAAGAATCCATCTTTGTCTCTTTCTATAGATGAATATTGTTTTAAAGGAAATTAAAGGGAAGAAAAGCTTTTCCTACAAAATCAAAGTGTAAACATCTCTTATGGTAATAAAGAGAATGAATTTAAGGGGCACAATCATGAAAAGAGCGAGGATTATTACAAGAATCTATGTTTGCCTCTTTTGATGGAGGAAAATTGATTCTAAGGAAAATGGAGGAAAGAAAGGCTTTTCTTGCAAAATTAAAGCATTAATATCAAGTATCCCTGTGAGGAAATGTGTTTTTAGTACCTAATCATGAAAAGAACGATGATTGTTACAAGAATCCATGCTTGCCTCTTTTGACGACAAACATTATTTCAAAGGAAAATAGATGGGAGAAAAGCTTTTCTTGCAAAATCAAAGCGCCAATATCATTTATGGCAATAAAGAGAATGTGCTTATGGTGCCCAATCATTAAAAGAGTAGAAACTATTAAAGGAATCTATGTTTGCCCTTTTTGATGGATGAACTTTGTTTAAAAGGTGATTGGAGTAGAGAAAAGCTTTTCTTGCAAAATCAAAGCATTAGTATTATGTATGCCTATGAGGAAAATTTGGTTATGATGCCCAATCATGAAAAGAATGAAGATTGTTACAACAATCCATGTTTGTCTCTTTTGACGGATGAACCTTGTTTTAAAGATAAATAGAGGAAAGAAAAGCTTTTCTTGCAAAACCAAAGCATCGGTATCATGTATGGCAAGGAGTAGAATGTGTTCATGATGCCCAGTAATGGAAAGAACGATGATTGTTACAAGAATCCATGCTTGCCTCTTTTGACACACGAACATTATTTTAAAGGAAAATAAAGGAAAAAAAAGCTTTTCCTACAAAATCAAAGTGTCAATATCTCTTATGGCAATAAAGAGAATGTGTTTATGTTGTGCAATCATGAAACAAATAGGGATTATTAAAAGCATCTATGTTTGCTCTTTTTAACGGATGAACTTTGTTTTAAAGGTCATCAGAGTAAAGAAAAGCTTTTCTTTCAAACTCAAAGCAGTAGTAGCATGTATGCCTATGAGAAAAATTTGTTTATGGTGCCTAATAAAGAAAAGAATGAAGATTATTACAAGAATCCATGTTTGTCTCTTTTGACAGATGAAATTAGTTTCAAAGTTAAAAAGAGGAAAGAAAAGCTTTGCCTGCAAAACTAAAGAATCAGTATCGTGTATGGCAATGAGAAGAATATGTTTATGATGCCCAATCATGAAAAGAACGAAGATTGTTACAAGAATCCATCTTTTTTATGGAAAAACATTATTTCAAAGGAAAATGGAGGAAAGAAAAACTTTTCCTACAAAATCAATGTGTCAATATCTCTTATGGCAATAACGAGACCATGTTTAAGGTACCTAATCATGAAAAGAGTAGTGATTATTACAAGAATATTTGTTTGCCTCTTTTGATAGAAGAACATTAATTCTAAAGGCAATGGAGGAAAGAAAGGCCTTTCTTACAAAATTAAAGAATTAATATCATGTATCCCTATGAGGAAAATGTGTTTATAGTGCCCAATCATGAAGAGAATGATGATTGTTACAAGAATCCATGTTTTCCTCTTTTGATGCATGAACATTGTTTCAAAGGAAAATGGAGGAAAGGAAAGCTTTTCTTGCAAAATCAAAGCATCAATATCACTTACGATAATAAGGAGAACGTGTTTATGGTGCCCAATCATGAAAAGAGTGGAAACTATTAAAGGAATCTATGTTTGCCCCTTTTGATGGATGAACTTTATTTGAAAGGTAATTGGAGTAAAAAAAAGCTTCTTTTGCAAAATCAAAGCATTAGTATCATGTATGCCTATGAGGAAAATTTTTTTTATGATGCCCAATCATGAAAAGAATGAAGATTTTTACAACAATCCATGTTTGTCTCTTTTGACAGACGAGCCTTATTTCAAAGTAAAATGGAGGAAAAAAAGCATTTCTTACAAAATCAAAGAATCAGTATTGTGTATGGCAAAGAGAAGAATGTGTTTATGATGCCCAATCATGAAAAGAAGGACGATTGTTACAAAAGTCCGTGTTTTTCTCTTTTTACGAATGAACATTATTTTAAAGGAAAATAGAGGAAAGAAAAGCTTTTCCTGTAAAATCAAAGTGTCAATATCTCTTACGGCAATAGGGAGAACGTGTTCAAGGTGCCCAATCATGAAAAGAGCGGGGATTATTACAAGAATCTATGTTTGCCCCTTTTGATGGTGGAACATTAATTCTAAAGAAAATGAAGGAAAGAAAAGCTTTTCTTATAAAATCAAAGCATTAGTATCATGTATCCCTATGACGAAAATGTGTTTATGGTGCCCAATCATGAAAAGAACGATGATTGTTACAAGAATCCATGTTTGCCTCTTTTGATGCATGAACATTGTTTCAAAGGAAAATGGAGCAAAGAAAAGCTTTTCTTGCAAAATCAAAGTGTCAATATCACTTATAGTAATAAAGAGAATGTGTTTATGGTGCCCAATCATGAAAAGAGTTGAGACTATTAATGGAATCTATGTTTGCCCCTTTTGATGGATGAACTTTGTTTGAAAGGTGATTAGAGTAAAAAAAAGCTTTTCTTGCAAAATCAAAGCATTAGTATTATGTATGTGTAGACACCTAATTTTGTCCAGGTCTCTTTTCTAATAATTCTTAATATCCGATATCAAGAACTTAATGGCCATCTTCATTGAGAACGATCTTTTTCAGATGTATAAGACATTTTCAAGACCTTTTTAGACATAATTTAAATAACCATAAATTCACGAGAAAAAAAAAGACATATTTTGATTTCTTATTTTAGATATACAAGATGAATATTTAAGAAAAATTTATTTTTAATATTTTCTTGCCAAAGTTTTGAAAATCTACTTTTGTGGATGATATCATAGTCAAATTTCCCATTTTTAGGAATTTTTTGAGAATTTTTTGTTAAATTTAAGAAATTAACCTTCATATATTTTTACCGATAACTATAGGGTATTTATGCTGATATGCACTCTAAAAAATTAGAAATATTCAATGAAAAAATTTGTGTCGGCATTTTATACCACAAAGTGTCAAGTTGCTCATTTTTGTAATTAATTTTGAATTTTTTTCGCAGTATCACAGGTATTGTACTCGTGAAATTTTTCTAATAAAATTATTTTGAATTTTGAATTTTGAATTTTGGATTTTCTTCTTTATCTTTTTATAAATGAATATTTTGAATAATTCATTTTATTTAATTCATTTTATGTAATTTTTAATCTATTTTTTGGAAATTTTTTTGTTCTAGAATATGAACTTTTTTCTATTTGTAAAATTTTTTGTGTAATTTTCTTGAGTTTTGAATTTTAAAATTCTTTAAATATTCATATTCTACTACCATTAAATCAGTTTTTTAAAATTCATTTATTTGTTACAAATTTTAGAAAATTTTTCGTTTTAGAAATATGGAGTTTTCTACTCCACGAATTTTTTCGGGAAGATTTTTCTGAGTTTATATATATTTTAAAATTTCTCAAATATTATTATTTAATTCATATTAAATCAATTTAGGAAAATTTCTTTTATTTTATCAGTTTTACATTATTCTTTTGAAATTCTTTTGTTTTCAAAATACAAAGTGTTCTACTTCGTAAATTTTTTAGAATAATTTTTCTTAGTTTATAATTTTTAAAATTATTTAAATATTATTTTTTAATCGATGTTAAATCATTTTGAAAAATTTAATTTATTTTATAAGTTTTAAATTTTTTTCTGTTACCAAGATACGGGTTTTATACTCTATAAATTTCTTTCATGAGATTTTTTTCAAGTTTCTAATTTTTAAATTTCTTTAAATATTATTATTTAATTCACATTGAATCAGTTTTGAAAAGTTTAATTTATTTTATGAGTTTTAGAATTTTTTTGTTACGGAGATATAGGTTTTATACTCTGTAAACTTTTTCGCTGAGTTTTTTTCGAGTTTGTAATTTTTAACTTTATTTAAACATTATTATTTAATTCATATTAAAATAGTTTTGAAAAATTCAATTTAGTTTACAAGTTTTAAAATTTTCTCTATTACCGAGACACGAAGTTTTCTACTCGTAATTTTTTCGTTAAGATTTTTCTAAGTTTATGATTTTTAAAATTTTGAAAATATTATTAGTTAAATCATATTAAATCAGTTTTGAGATATTTAATTTATATATGAGTTTTGCATTTTTTACATAAAATAATTTTTCGGGTAAATATTTTTTCTTATAAAATTTTACGAGTTTATCGCTTTTAATATTTTTTTGTAAATAAAAAATTGTTTTATTATTAAATTAAATTAAATTAGTTATATGAAATTTTATTTTAAATACATAATTTTTAATTTTTATAATTTAGTCTTTCTAATTAATTTTTTACGGTATAATTTTACAGATATTACAAATATCTCACAAAATCTCTATAAATAGATGATGTCATGCATGACATCATCCACAAAAAGACAAAAACAATTAATTTAAACCAAATCCATCAAAAAGGAATCAAATCAATCAAAAAATAAAATAAAAAATAAAAAAAAGAAATTTCTTAGAAATTCCTAGGGTGGTTTCGGCCCATGGTATTTTTTCAACCTTGTAGCCATCCTTCACCTCTATAAATACAGGTGGTTTGTGTTTAATGGAGTTTTTTAGATTTTTTTTGAAAGAAAAACACCAAAAAAAAACAAAAATATTAGTTTTTCTAGTTTTTTTAAAGGTAAATACACCATTCTTCTTATTCTTCTTGATTTGATTTTTTTTTTTTCATCTTATTTTTAAGTTAACTCCATGTTAAGGCTCATGGATTTTCATCCATGCTGAAAGGCTAAACATGGTGATTTTAGGTTTTTTTTTATTTTATTATTTTTCTAGCACTTTTTTTATGAGTGGTATTTTTACTATTGTGAATATGATTTTGTTGTGAATATATTTAAATTTCAATTATTTCTTTTGTGTTATTTTGATAATTAGGATTTTGATTGTTTTTGTTTTGTGCTTATTTTATACTTTATGTTTATTTAAGCTTAATAATGGTTATTTATGTTATTTTCATGATTTCTTTTATCAAATCATGCATAAATCCCATGCTTTTTCATCTTGGCTAAATGTGTTTGGGCTTGATAATGAAGACTTGTGCTTATTTTCTTTTAATTTTAGGGTTTTTTAGGTTATTTAGTAATATTTGTAAACTTGGGGACTAAATTACAAAATTCATGAGAATTTTTTTAGGTCATTTGTGGCTTGGCCGAGAGCCTTATGGACCTTAAAAAATCTGATTTATAAGTTTGCAAACAATTTTTAGGCATTTCTAATACTTTAGGGGGTCATTTTGTAAATATTAGAAAGTTTAAGGACTAAATTGCAAAATATGAAAATTATATTTTGTGGCTAAAAATGCTTGGCCGAACCTTCTTGCATATTGTTACCAAGACATTTGTGTTGATTCTTTGCTGGTTTGATGATTTTTAATGATTTTTATGGTACTTTACCATAAAGGGGTCAAAATATAATTTTATAAAGTTTAGGGGTTACTTTGTAAATTGTAAAAAAAATTGGGCAAGGTATTTGGCCGAATTTTTGTTGATATATTGGCTGCATTTTCATGCATAATTTTATATGACTTTTTTATGATTTTTAGGTTATTTTATTATGTAGGGACTAAAATAAAAATTTAGTAAAATGTAGGGACTAAACAGTAAATTTTCATATTTAGGAGGCAAAATATATATTTCATCAATTTTAATGATTTCTCTTATTTCTATGCCTTCTGTAGGGATATTGAAATTTTTAAAACTTTTTGTATTTGTTTGGTCTTTCGAAGGATACGAAATGCAATTTTTAAAAATTTAGAGGCTTGATTGTAAATTTTTCATTTCAAGTTAAACTTAAACTTTAGCTTTTCCATTTAGACTAAATTCATCTACTTTTCATAATTTTAGTGTCCATTAGGGTACCGGGATACTTTCATGTCAAAGGTATACCCCAAGGGCATTTTGGTAATTTTTCTAAAATCGAATCCTAGATAGTAACCGGGATGCTTTTATGCCAAAGGTGCACATTTAGGATAGGTTCATCTAGTTTTTATCATTTTAATGTCCATTAGGGGGTACCGGGATACTTCTCACATCGAAGGTATACACTAGGGGCATTTTGGTAATTTTTTTAAAATCGAGTCCTAGATAGTAACCGAGATGCTTTTATGCCAAAGGTGCATATTTAGGATAGGTTCATCCAGTTCTCATCATTTTAGCGCTCGCTAGGGTTAGTGGGATACTTTCACGTCAAAGGTATACCCAAGGTCATTTTGGTAATTTTGCTCACCGGGATGCTTTTACGCCAAAGTTGAATATTTAAGATTGGTTTAGCCTTCTAAGGTCATTTTAAGGTCCATTAGGGTTATCGAAATACTTTTATGTCAAAGGTATACCTTAAGGGCGTTTCGATAATTTTGCTCACCGAGATGCTTTTACGCCAAAGGCGAGTATTTAGGATTGGATTAGTTTCAAGGCCATTTTAAGGTCCATTAGGGGTACCGAGATACTTTCATATTGAAGGTATACCCTAAGGGTATTTTTTTAATTTTTTATCAAATGTTTTTATGCCAAAGGTGAAAGTTTAAGGTTCCATTAGCCTTTTAAGGTTATTTTTGAGTCCATTAAGAGTACCGGGATACTTTCATGTCGAAGGTATACTCCAGGGGCATTTTTGTAATTTTGTTCATCGAGGGGCTTTTATGCCAAAGGTGAAAGTTTAAGGTTCCTCTAGCCTTTTAAGGTCATTTTTGAGTCCATTAGGGGTACCAGGATACTTTCAGGTCGAAGGTATATCTCAAGGGTAGTTTTATAGTTTTCCTTACTGGGTGCCTTAGTGTTGATGGTAAGCCTTAGAAATATTTTAATTTTCCTTAGAACCTGATCCTAAGTAGTTACTGGGTGCCTTAGTGTCGATGGTAAGCCTTAGAAATATTTTAATTTTCCTTAGAACCCGATCCTAAGTAGTTACCGGTTGCCTTAGTTTCGAAGGTAAGCCTTGGGAATTTTTATTCTTCCTTAGAACCAAATCCTAAGTAGTTACTGGGTGCTTTATTGTCGACGGTAAGCCTTAAGGATATTGTAATTGTTCTTAAAACCTACTCTTAAGTAACCACCGAGTGTTTCTATGCGGAAGGTATACTT
This sequence comes from Adansonia rubrostipa, assembly GCA_038381775.1. NCBI lineage: Eukaryota > Viridiplantae > Streptophyta > Magnoliopsida > Malvales > Malvaceae > Adansonia > Adansonia rubrostipa. The sequence goes on along the minus strand of JBBYHM010231684.1, from coordinate 2,643 downwards.
TAAGAACAGGTTCATTTTTCTTTTATCTTTTAGTCCTTGGATTCGAATTAGTATTTTAGTGTCCAAACTGAGTCATATGTCCTTTATTTTTGTTTCAAATAAAATTCGTATGTCTTTGAAAAATAAAGGCAATGTCTCAGAGTTAGAGTAGTGTGTGAAATTCCTCCCACCCATATGTGATAGGGCTTTTACGGATCATTCTAATGACGAGGTACCCTTTTCAAAATAGGAATCGGGAATTTTATACAAATAAAAAACCTTTCACATTCTACCAGGTACTCTAGTAGGATGTGAAAAACATTTTTTAGAACCTTTTATGTCCCTTTGGTTATCCGTTGGGGTAAAAAGGAATAATGAAAACTTTCATGTCCCATTGGTTTTCCGATGAGGGTGCGTAAGACGTTTTGATATTTTTAAAATTCAAAACCCTAATTTTTTGGAATAATAAAATCTTATTTGAATAATACAGGAATTGTAAGTAAATGCCCAATATTGAAGCCAAATAAAAATTAAAATTCAAGTTAACATGTAATTAATAAGGTACCGATTTTTGGGATCACGAGAGGGTCGATCCTTACTTGTGATTGCAGCCGACTCCCAGACCATTTTATACGATATCTGGTATGATCGCAGGCCTTGGAGTTTGTATTCTAAGGTTTCGTAACCCTCAAAATACAAACTCTGGTAGGTGACCAATCTCACATAACCTAAATAGATTGGTGGCGACTCCAAATAAATAGTTATTTCATAATGACTATTTAAGGTTAAGTCGAGTAAGTGATTCATCTTGATGACTCAATCCCCAAAAATAAAAAGATGTCAATAATGATATGGCCTATACAAATAAGAAAATATAAAATAATAATAAATTTAATAAATATAAGAGTGAAGGCCATTTAAGTCAGGCTTGGTTAGGATTCGTATCTAGACCACGTTGCGATAGCTTGGGAACTCTACTGGGGATGAGTTGAGAGTCAGGCCTAAAATTAATTACATGTTAACTAAATTTTCATTAATTTGGTTTCAATCAGTATTTCATATTTTTCACTGACCCCTTTTTGTTGCTTTTGCAGCATTATTTTTGGGAGGAATTTAGGATAGGGGCTTTTATTATTCTTGCAAAGGTCAAGTCCTAAAAGGTAAGTTATTCCCCTACACACACTGTGCACATGCCTATGCATTAGATTCTCTTTCATGAAAAAAGAGCATAGGTACCCACTATTTTAGGAGGGGGCAAAGTAGCTTTGCCTTCTGAGGTATTAGCCTCTGTCTAGGCCAGTGAAATGCTTACCAGGTGCAAATTCTTATGCCTACCTGAGGTGTTAGCCTCATTATGGGCATGGAAGATACTCCCACTCGAATTAAACCCTTTCTGACATAGACACGTGATGGGTAAGGATAAGGGTACCTCATCAGTTCTTTCCAGACTCAGGGAGCAATTTGAGAACCTATTTAAATGTTTAATTTAAATTTCATGTAATGAACCGTAAGGGCCTTACCTAGTTAGAGCCATACTCGGTTCTAGAGGATACCAAATTAGGTACACGGGGGGAATGCTTTTAACCCTCTACTCTTATAATTTGATTTTATTGATATTGATACGTGTATGTTGTGTTATCATGATACATTTTATTTCTCACATTAATTTGTTATATTATGAAGGATTTTTCTTAATTTTTGGCATGATATCCATATTCCATGGAAATTGTAAATTCATTCATGCATTTATAAGGTTCACATTCTTATATTTTCATGCATTCATTATTTTTGTAATGTACTAATCTATTTCATTTATTGTATTTTAAGGATCAAGACATGGGTGATGATTTAGAGGCAAGGGTTCACACATAAAAGTTCATCAAGTAGAGTTTGATCATGAAGTTCATGGAACAAAAAATCTGCTTAATAGAATGATAAAAATGGTTAAAGGTTTATATGGGATGAAAAAGGAAAAAAGAAAAAAGATCACATTATAGGAAGTATTAGAATATAGAGGCAATGATATGATTTCGAAGATAATTTTTTGGGCTACTTGCCAAATTTTGTAAATATAAGAGTTAAAAAAAAAGGTTAAAAAAATGAATAATTAGGGTTTGCAAAAATCTTTTAGCAACATTAACATAGTTAGGAAAATGTAGTCCTTGCAAGATCAATTCTTTTTATTACTTTTCTTTTGAATCCTGTAAATATGGCTATGTTAGCCCATAATCAATGGATAAGTTAGAGAATTTTGGTTCAAGAAGCAATATTGTTGAATCATTTATGTGAACCTTAGGATGAAAACATAAACTAAAACTCGATTGGATGGAATTAGAACCCTAGGATCATCTTCAAAGTCAAGCAAAGAGAACTTGACCTTAATCAAACTTGCTGATTAGAAACAAAGTTTAACAATTTTGATCGCCAAAAGTTACCCTGATAAGATCAAATTGAGTTCTTGTTTAAAGAACAAAGAAAAAATTCTCACAAAGTGAAGAAACTCTCAAGTATTTTTTCTCTTCCATATCTGCTGAATTACATGAATAAGACTCCCTTATATAGGCCAAAAATCTATAGAGCCCTAACCGAACAAGGAAATCCTAATCAATAAGGAAAAGTTTATTCCTAATCCTAATCTGATTAGGACTTATCTAAACAACTTAA
>JBBYHM010231464.1:1883-30659 GCA_038381775.1 Adansonia rubrostipa | reverse complement strand
TTTCAAATCAATAATATTATGTATTTTTTATGTAAAATTAATTATATTATGTATTTTTAATTAAAAAATTATTTCATACATTATTACTGAAATTGAAAAACTTTACAAATAAAATTAAAAAAATGACATATATCTAATTTTTATTCTTATTTTCTTAAATATAACTTAAGAAACATATGCCATCCCATTATACTGCTTATAAAGTTTTTCAACTCTATTAATAGCATATTAAATAATCATCCTTTTAATTATTCCTGCAAAAGCATTATTATTTCCCAAACAAAGCCGCGCTTTTTGCTTGTTTAGTTTAAAATTTGAACGTTTAGGAGAAAGACACAGGGAAGAAAGAGACTGCAATTGTAGACGGAGAAGGGATGGCTAAAATCTGACCCGAAAAACAATTATTTTTGGCCTTTTTATACGAAGCACCAAACGGTAGGTTTAAGATAAAGGGGAGGACCGCCTGACGTCAGACGACCTTATCCCAAAAAGAAGAGAAAAAAGTGGAAGGGACGGATCTGACCCACCGGCCGAAGCAAGCCCATTCTGGTCAGTGGTGACTTTTGAGCCCAGTCAATTGTGGGTCTAATTTCAACAATATTTGGGCCATGTTCAATGCTAGTGGGTGTAGTTATTTTTTTTCAAGCTTTTTCATTACAGAAATCCATATATTTTTATTATTATTTTTTATTCATTTACTTTCAAATACGTATATGTAAAGATTAATTAGCAATAATAATAATAATAAAGGTTTTGGTTTTAATAGAAAAGAGAAAAACTGATTTTAAAAAATAAATAATGTTTTTTTTCTTGAATTAGAATTTTAGGGAATTAATTTTAAATATGAAAATGGAGATCATTTTATCAAGATTAAAGATAACACATTATTGCATGATTCCATTTCCATTAAAGTTATAACGATGCTATTATCTTCCGCTTATAATTGTATTTCTGAACCCAAATTTATTTTCGTAGGTCAAAATTATATATTTTTAATAAATTTTAATTGATCTTAAAGTTATTATACGGAAAGATTTTATTAGGTAGCCTATCATTCTTAAAAAAAGATTGGTGACAACTCCGATTTTTCATTTAAAAATCATCTATCAGTCAAAAATCAATTGCAACAATATATATTATTTTCATTTATTCTAAATTTTTTATAATTAATTGAATTTAATTCTCAATAAGCATAGATTATTTTTCAAAATATTCACCCATATTTTGATGAAATTAATTAAATTATTCCTTATTTTAAGAAAATTTTGAAAAAAATGTGACCAGAAAATCATTAATCCAGAACACTAGAAATTTAAGTCAATGAAGTTAAAGTTGAAACTGAAATATTAAGAAAAAAATATGAAACTCTTAATCATTATATTACACGTGATATAAAATTAGATATTATTTAAACAGTGCCAATTAAACTTGGTAATTTTGGATATAACATGATTATATGACACGAAAATAATATAAAAAAATAATTAAAATACGACATGCATGAAAAATAAAAACGACATGTAAATAGAAACTTGTCAAAATTTATATACAACGAATTATTAATATGTCAAAATTTATATAAGCATATAATACCTTAAAATGATTATGGCACGAAAAAGGGTAATACAAACATGAAGTCACCTGACGTAAAATTGATAGTTATTTATGGTACATAAGGTGTAGGTTTAGGGTTATTTGAATAGAGTAAATTAGGCCTGACAATTTCATATATAATATGCTTATACGGCATAAACATAATATGTGAAAAATAAATAATACATGACACAACATAGAAAAACAAAAATATAACACAAATACATGAACATATCAAAATCTATATGAAATAAATTATTAAAGTTTAAAACTTTATATATGTATGTAATACTTTAAATACAATTATAATGCTAAAAAGTAATAAAAATATTTCATGAATATACAAAATTTTTCACCAAAATAGAGAAGAAAAAGAGTTTTGCCGAACGCCAATCCCAATGAAAATAATGATACTTTGAATATAATTCTAATACGAAAAATAATATAAATATTATATAAATATCTAAATTATGTTCATTAAAATAAAATAAAAAAGCTCGTCACATGACGCCATCAATCAAGAGGATTGCTTATTTGCTGAAAAATTAGATTTACAAGCATAGGACACGTTAATATTTTATTATTTCTCATTTCCACAAGACAAAGACATTATTGTTGTTTTGGTGTGCGTATACGGTATAGCATAGCACGGTATTAATCACACTTTGTCGTATTGGTTAGGTTGGGTCCTCAAGACCAGTTACAATCTGCAAAAAATTGGCAACTTTAGTCTTTGCCACATTATGTCACACTGGAGGGCCAAAAAAATTTATGAAAAATAAATATATTTGAAAGAAAAAAATGTATATAGGAACAATTTTTTTTAAGAGAATAATAATTTTAAGTGAGGGGATTAATTTTCACTTATAATTTATCTGTTATTTTTGTTGACTGTTTAATTTAATTGGTCTTTTTTTATTTGTAACTTTAATTCAGTCAGAACCATTAATGAAAAGCGAAGCTGACTGATACAACCCAATTCTAAGCTGAATCAATGAAGGAATCAAGAACAGAAACAAGAAAAGCGACAGAAGAATCAAAGAGAAGAATCAAGAAAGTTCAATAAGGAAAAAGAGAATTTCTTCAAGGTCTGCTTAGCTGCCATCAATTCTCATTCCTCTTTTTATAGCATTCGTTATTAGGAATTTATAAGAATGCCATTAATGAAAAGGCAAAATAGAATCAAAACCGAGTTAACAATCCTTACAATAGAAAAAAATAGAAATTTAACAGAAAATTAATAGAATTCCAAGCTTATTAGTTGAGGTTCCTATCAATGCTCCCCTGTGGAAGAAAATCCTTGTCCTCAAAAATTAAACTTTGGAAACTTCTTCTGTAGCTGAGAAAGGAGCTCCCATGTGGCATCTTTCAGAAAGGAATTTGACCACTACCCTAAAACCTCTGTTGCTGCTCGATTTCCCTACTTCACCGTTCGTTTAGCTAGGATGTTAATAGGTTCCCAAGCCACTGTTCCATCTTCCCCAAATAAAGGCAGCAGAGGTTGACGAGGTTGGTTGCCCATCTGCTCCCTTAACTTTGAAACGTGGAAATAAGGGTGTTCTCTGGAACCTTGAGGTAGTGTTAGTGTATAAGCCACCTTTCCAACTTTGGTTTCCACTAGAAAAAGGACCGAAATACTTAGCTGCCAACTTAATGAAGCTTTTATGAACCATTGTCTGTTGGCGATAAGGTTGGAGTTTAACATAAAGCAAATCTCCAACCTACAATTCCCTGTTACTTCTTCACTTATCAGCAACTGTTTCATTCTGGACCAAGCTCTCTGCAGATAAAACTTGAGCATTTTCCTAGCTTTTTCTCTAGCCCTTAGACTCCCGTCCACTCTATCCACAATAGATCCCTAGCTAAATGAGGAAAATACAGTGAAGAAGGTTGCCCATATACCACCTTATAAGGAGAGGACTTGATAGCAGTGTGGTAAGTGGTATTGTACCACCACTGTACTAATGGCAACCAATGACCCTATTCTCGAGGCTTCTCCAACCAACCATACACCTTAAGTAAGTCTCCAAACATCTATTGACCACTTATGGTTGGCCATCTATTTGTGGATGGTAGGAAGAAGAAAGATTCAAGGTAGTCCTCTGTTTTTTGAGCAACTCCTGCCAAGATTTACTCAGAAACACCTTGTCCATATCTGTTACTGTGTGCAAAGTAGTCCATGAAGTTTGTAGATCTGATCCATAAAGATCTATGCAACGGTAATGGCGGTAAAAGGATGGGTTAATGCAAGGAATTATGCATATTTGCTAAACCTATAAACAATCACTAAGGTAGTATCCTTCCCATTAGACTTGGGCAACCCCTCTATGAAATCCATAGAGATGTCTGTCCATATAGCGTCAAGAATAGGAAGTGGCTGCAATAACCCTGGATTTGCAGTGTATTCATATTTGTGCTGTTGACAGACGATTCATTCTTTAACACATTTCTTCACAACTATTTCATTCTCTTCCAATATAGGGTACTCGAGATCCCTTTCATGGTCACCCGTGCCCTTGAATGTCTTCTTACTGCACTGTTATGGAAAAATTTTAGGAGCTCTTGCCTAAGCTCAGGTACTTTCCCTCCCACTAACTTGCCTTTCCTCTTTAACATTCCTTGTTACCATGAGTACTTTGAATTTTTTGCTACTTGTGTTTTTAGTTGCCTGATAACTTTTTGCAAATTTTCATCCTAATCCAACGAACGCTTAATTTGGTCTAATAAATCAGTAAGAACACAAGTCATCGCGAACAATTTTGCTTCTTGCCTTATAAACCTTCTCAACAAAATAGCAAGTACAACTTTAGCATTTCCCTTTCTGTATTGTATCTCATAATCATAGCCCATCATTTTAGCTACCTATAATTGCTGCATTGGAGTTACTGCCTGCTGGTTGAGTAGAAAATTTAAACTTTGGTGATCTGTCTTTTATCTTAAAATGCCTTCCCACTAGACGCTCATTCTATTTCTTGACTGCCAAGAGAACCACCAGCATTTCTATATTATATACTGATAATGCTTAGTGCCTGCATCCCTAGGCCTTGCTAAAAAATGCAATAGGCCTTCCTTTCTGAGTTAAGACTGCTTTTACTCCATTTTTACATGCATATGTTTCCACCACAAATTCAACTAAAAAGTAAGGTAGGCCTATTATTGGGGCTACAGTAATTGTTGTCTTTAAGGACTCAAAGGCAACCTGAGCCATGTCATTCCATGCAAACCTTCCTTCTTCAAGAGCTCAGTTACATGTTTGGCTATAACTCCATAACCCTTAATGAAGCGCTTATAATAACCTGTTAGTACTAAAAATCCTCTTAATTGCTTGACAGAAGTGGATGCTGGCCGATCCATTATGCATTAAACCTTCTTGACATCCAGAGCTACAACCTTTCTACTGATAATATGCCCCAAATAATCTTTTTAGCCCCAAATTCACATTTACTCTCCTTCATATACGGCTGATTCTCTTTGAGTACTTCAAATACTTCCCTCAAACATCTTTAGATAAGGTTTAAAATGCAGTTCATAAGGCCTTGAAAGGTTGAAGGTGCATTGATGAGTCCAAAGGGCATCACCAAGAATTCATAATGCCCATCATGGGTTTTGAAGGCTGTTTGTGATTATCCATCTCGTTATTCTGATCTGGTGGTAACCAGCTCTTAAATCCAGTTTTGAAAAAATAGAAGCCCCTAATAATTCATCCAATAGCTCTTCAATCATATGTATGGGAAATTTATTATTAACAATCAATTAATTGAGCTGTCTATAATTGAAATAGAGTCTCCATGACCCGTCTTTCTTCTTAACCATAATGATGGGGGATGCAAAGGCACTATTACTTTCTCTAATCAGGCAAACCCTCACCTTTCAATCTTATCTTGTTGGGCTAGGCTTAGGTTACAGACATCGGAATGTCTATGACTAAAAGGGCTAGTGATAGTGGCTTCACAAGCTCATTTGTACAATCCCTGAATAGTTTGGGACTATGAAATAGCTAGTTAACCACGTCACATACAAAAGACAATAGACATAACAACAAGGCATGAGCAATTTGAGAAAATTTTAAAGTGGACATTTTTGTTTTGAAATTAGAACATCCAGCCTCATTTATCCTTGAATCCAAATATGAAGGGCTTGATTTTTCCTAAAAATTGCAAGATCAATTGATAGAAAATATAAAGTCCATACTAGTCCCCATTTGTTCATAAGACCTAGCTTGGGGAGGTTTTGAAAAACATATTTTTTTTTTGCAACATCTTTAATCGTATAAAACATTCAAACATGACATAAAATGATAAGAAAATGCTAGAACATAGTCAAGATTGCATGAAAAAGGTCACTAACATGATGAAAAGAGCAACAAACATAAAGATATGAGTTGAGAAAAAATATATAAGAAAAGTTCTAACAAGTTTTCTCCTAAAAATAAGCTTTTCCCGACAAAGAAGTTGCCTTTCTTAACTTTTACTTGCTATGAGTTAGCAAGAAGAAAAGCAATAAAAAATGAATTAAAAAGGTATTTTGTACGTTTTATTGAGGGTGGTGTAGAGAGCTACGAGATGAAGATGCCTTGATGTTGATGGTGGTTGGTAAGAATGTTAAGAGAATATAAAAATCTGAATGTCTGTAAGCCTCTGCTTAATTAAGCCAAAGTTAGCCTATATAGTCATGTGAATAGTGAAGACAAAATGCAAAAAACAAAGGCACTTTGGGGCTTTAGTGCATGTACCTCATATGAAGACAAGGTACTATGCTCAGTTGCCACTTAATTCCATTAGTTTGCTTAGCAAAAATAGTGGATCAAAGCCACTTTATGTAGCTGAGCCATGAGAAAGATCAACATTGCTCTCTAGCAAATTGAATTAAGTCATGAAAATGTTCCATGCCATCATAGCTTGGGCCTAAAAAATTCAATCAAACCCAAGCACAAGTCATATGTTGAGGCCTAGTGTGAATTTTGGATGATTTTTGGTGCCAAACATGTGGACTAAAGGTGTAAGAGTTCAAAAAATGCCACAAACTAGGCAATTTTGCTTGATGTAACGATACATTGTGTATTGTATCTATACATTTGGGTAAAAAACTAGAATGTATTGATACAATGAAGATTGTATCTATATATTTCTAGAATGTATCGATATAATCATTTATGTATCAACACATTTTGAATAAAAATCAAATTTTAGCTACTGGCAAACCTTGTATCGATACAATTGACCAATTTATTGATACTTAAGCAAATGTATCAATATAAGCTCTATTTTTGTTGATACTACCTGTGGAATTTTGAATTTTGATGACGTGGATGCCCTATATCAATACGTAAAGACTACGTATTGATACATATGTGCAATGAAAGATGATGTATCGATACATAAATGTGAACTTTATGCACTTTTGGCTCTCGGAAGACCTTATTTTAGCTATGAAAGTTGAGGGACTGATCTATTCTTGTCCAATGACCTTGATGATGCCTTGAATGATGACTTTTAATTCCTTAGATGTTGTCTCATACAAAATAGGGTGTCTACAACTGTCTTGCTGGAATTGCATAGTAAGATTATGGAAATCCCATCATATTGGACCTAAATATATGAATAACTGCGGCCCTAAAACTATATCACACCTTTTTAGTACTAGTACCATGAAGTCTTTAACAAAATAGACTCTTTGAGCAGACCGACTTACCCCTTGACACCTGCCTTTAAAGATCATTTTATCTCCATTAGCCACTGTAATACTAGTGCTGCACAAATGGCTCATGACCAACCTCAACTATTTTGCTATAGAGTAGCCATAAAGTTATAGGTACTATCAAAGTCCCTAGCACTACCGAGGGCTGCTGCTTAATGATTCCATGTATCCTCATTGTTTGGTAGCTAACACTTTAAGGTCATCATGGCAATCAGAAAACTCTTTCTGTTCAACTTCATATACAGTATCTTCAACAAGTAACTGAAAAAAGTTAGGACTTAACACACTTATGATCAAGAGAATATTTGGCACCACAATAATAACACAACCTCTTCTCCATTTTGGCTAATTTTAGCTTCCCAAGGAATGGTTTGGGATTTTATAATTGATATTGAGTGTTGTTTGGTCGGTTATAGGTTTGGGTTCCTTTAAGATTTGATGTAGAGGAAGGTTTAGGTTGGGAGGACTTTTGGGAGTAGGGAGGAGGGGAGGTAGGTTATGAGGTGTTGGTGATGGGCTGACATTCTGTGAGTGCCAATGACTGTCTGTGTTGGTTTGCATGTAAGAAAGGTTTTCTCAGAGGCTAGAAATAGGATATAGATTCTAGTTGCATGGCTAAATAAAGGGCTTGGTTTAGTCTTTTAGGCTTAAAACGTCGGAGGTATTGGGTTATTTCTGGTTTAAGGTTGCTAACAAAAATACTTTAAGGCATATTCACCAGTGAGTTGCAGAAAGTTTAGTGCAAAATGAAAGACTCATAATACTCATCAATAGTACCTTATGTTCCAGATCTATCCCTCAACCATAGGGTCTTCAAATTCTCTAGCTACAAATCTATCCCTCATTTTATTGATAAGTGTTCCAGATCAGTTTATCGAACCCCCTTGTGTTCTAGTTTAATGTTGGTGCCATTGCAAAGCATGACCTTCTAAACTAAGCATCACAATTCTGATCTTGAATTTTTTCGGAACCTTTTCAGCTTCAAAAAATTGTTCTAACTTCATATACCATCCCGTAAAATATCCCTTTCAAATCTAGGACATTCGAATTTAAGACGCCCTTTGTACATTAGGGACATAGGAATTTACCAAAGTAACTGCTGCAGGTAATGCAGCAATATTAGAACTTCGAGATCCTCCTCTATCTTTTTCAAGAACTCGACTACCTTCTCGTCCCATTATAAGATGCAAGAACTTGAATTCTGCCTTGAGTTCCAAGTGAAACTCATCTTTCTTTACCCCATTCTGTCGATCCACCTGCTGCAACTCATTCTGAATTTGGTTGATCTCATTTCACATACAATTAACACTGTCGTCGGCCATGGTTACCAAGATTGGGGCTTTGATGTCACTTGATACGAGCCCAATTCTAAGCTGAATCAGTGAAAGAATCAAGAATAGAAAGAAGAAAAGAGAAAGAAGAATCAGAAAAAAAAAATCAAGAAGGTTCAATAAGGAGAAAGAGTATTTCTTCAAATTGTGCTTAACTGCCATCAATTCCCATTCATCCTTTTATGGCATTCATTATTAGGAATTTACAAAAATTCCATTAATTAAACGGTAAAACAAAATCAGAACCAAATTAACAATCCATACAACAGAAAAAAAAAGAAAAGAAAATTAATAGAAAATTAACAAAATTCCCAGCATATCAATCGAGGTTCTTATCAATGACTCGTTGGTTCAACCAAGAATTGGAATATTATTGGGTTTGATGTTATATAAAGAATTGAAAATCATTTGAACAAATCTAAAATTAATTCAACCAATAAAAAAAAAATATTTTAATTATTTTTTTAGCAATTTTTTGTGAGATTTCTTAAAATTATTTTAAAAACATATCAATAAGTTAAACACATATTTTTATTAATTATTTATTATATAATATTGATTTAATATGAAAATCATTTAAAAATTTAAATTTTGTTTAAATAAATTGATTAGTACAATTGATTTAATTAAAAACTAAAAGATCATTTGACTTTAACCTTCAATTTAATTTATAGACAGATATAAAAAAATATAAAAAACAACTTATATAAAATAATTTCACCACATTTATATATATATATATATTCTTCAATTCCAATTAAATTGTTTTAAAAATTCAGCTATTGATCATAAGAATCGAAATATAAAGGGTAAGCAAACAAAAGCGTGGAGACGAGAGCAGCAGGAGAGCGGGGATTGCGTCGTAGGTGGGAAACGTCTCTCTGTCGTGATTGGAATTTCTGACATTGCCTGACTTTTGTCTGCTTTCTCAGGTTTTATAATTACTGTGCTGCTCAGTCAAGGTTAGGTTTCCCATTGTCTGTTGGAATTTTATGGGTCGGTTTTCTGATATTTCTCAAAATTGAAAGAAGATTTGTTTTTATTTTATTTTTCTGGTATGAAAAAGAAAATCAAAATTGAATCGGGGAAGTTGTTAATAATGGTATCCAATTCAATTAATACAATTAATTCAATCAATCAATCTAATTAAAAAAATATTTTTTAATTTTTAATATTATAAATAATAAATATTTAATAAAAATATATATTTATTCAATGATTAACTCATTCGTATCTATAATTTATAATATATATAAAAGTACAAATATAAAAAAATTTAAACTGACAAAAATATTTATAGGTATTCATTATATTTGTAAATTATCATTATAAATATTTCTTATTGTTAGTAGGATTTGGATAATTATCTGATATATTCACAGTGTAATTTTTTAACTTGGTTAAAATGTTGCCATATATCTTTAATGCATATTAAAAAGTTAATAAATAAATAAGTGAGACATATAATAACTTTTTAACCCTACTTGTATAGTTAAAAAAATTTTATCGTCGGTATATAAGATAATTATACGTAAGATTTATCAAATTTATAAGTCAGAATTTTAATTTAATTAGAAGTATGTCATTAAATATATTTATTTGATGATAAATAAAAAGTTTTAAATCTTACATTAAATTACTTTAATATTAGAGTTTTAATTTTTTATTAACCTTAAAATGTAAATGAATTTATATGACAAAAAAGTTAAAATTTATATTAGATTTTTTATTTTCATAAATTCTAATTTTAATTAATATCAAAATGATAAATTTATAAATATAAATATTGAACAAAAATTTCATGTTAATGCATTTTACAATTACTTTTTTTTGAAAACTATAGTTAGTTGCACTCACTCACAAAAATAAACAACAAATAATTTTTTTTATTAATATGGATAATTTTTTTATAAGGGTTATTGATTGTTTTCTTATAAAGATTAATACTTTTTGAATTTTGAAAAGTGCAAAAAAAAATTTAAAATTTCAAAAAACCCCTTACATTATATTTATTTTTTTATTACTTTTAATTATAATTTTAGGTGTTTTGATGAAAAAAATGACTGAGTTAACTAATGATATTAAGCTCAATTACTATTTTTACCGTAGTAAAGATAATTAACACATAATAATAATAATAATAATAATAATAATAATAATAATAATGAAGTTAAAATTCAAAGTTTAAGTTTTTATTTTATTTTATTTTATTTTCTTCTTTTGCCATGACCTTTTTAATAAAATGTAATACCGCATTATCTGTTTTTTTTTCCTTTTTACTTCTTTCATTGCGACATTTTTTATTAAATAAAATGCCAAGACATGGTTTTTTATTTCGCCTACGTTTCTTCTCTTACATGTCATTTTCAAACTTTTTTTTTAATTATAATAAAAACAACTTTTAACGAAATAGTCTGCAAAATATTTTAATTGTTATAATATAAGTTTGCTTCAAAATTAAAAGTAGAATGGTAAATTTATTTTACAATAAAATAAAATGATAAATTTATACCTTAACCCTCACTTCTATCTTTGGAATTTTAATTTCACATTATCATGTTAATCTTATATATTTTGCACATCATGCTGTATGAATAATTATTTTTTGATATATTGACGATAGAGTTAAAATATTGCTATGTGTCTTAAATGAAATTTTAAAAAATAAAAATTAAATAAATAAGACACTTACAGTGTTTTAACTCTACTTATGAAATTAAAAAAAAATTTACTATTAATGTATCACATATTAATCCTTAGCGAATGTAAATCTATGATAATATGCACTTTATTAACTAAATTATTGTTTTTATTATAACAATTTTTGTTTTTGCGCAATATACAACTTATGTTATAAAATTAATATTATCACCAAATCATGATGACCATAAATAATAGGAACATTTCTTTAACTAAAATGCTTTGGAATGCTGTAGAATTTGCTTAGGACATATATTATAGGTTTAATGGTTCATGTATTTATATCGTATATATATATATTTTATTGTATTATAATTATATTTAAAATATTTTATATTTATATAATTTTTTATTTATAAATTTTGAGAATTTGTTTAATGTCTAATCATATTAGTTTTACTTTACAAGTAATCTCCTTATAATTCTCATTCAGGGGCACGAACTTAACGGTAGCAGATAATACCAATGCAAATGGCAATTGCTAAAAGTAAGGGGCAGAGTAAGTTGATAACATGGCGTCCAAGGGGGGCATAGGATGAGCGGTCTAGCATCCAATACCAGAGAGATACAGTCCACTGTTCGGGTATACTTGAAGAGTTCAGACCCACCATGGAAACTGGCACATGCATTCTGCATTATGCATTATAAAAGAAAAAGAGCCTTTTCTTTTTCCCTTTTTTTTTTTTTTTTTTCTTTTTTCGGTTTTCTTTGCTTTGCTAAAAACCCTTTGGTCCATTCATAAAAGAAGTCTGTCTTCCTTTATTGTTTTTAATTTTCTTTGTTAAAAAAATAAAACAACACCCTTCCTTTGGTTTAAATGCATTCATCTTCTTCTTCTTTATCTATTTTTTCTTATATCTAAACACTCTCTGGAACTCTAAAACTTTGCTTCTTCTTCTTCTTCTTCTTAATCCTTTTAGTAATGGATACTCAATATCGGGGAAAAAATCATTCCTCAGGTTTTCTTTTTTCTTCCCCCCCTTTTTTTTTTCCTTTTGTGTATGATTTGGTTTTATGTTCATGGCTTTGTCATCATTTCTTGAGGGTAGTCGGTGAAGTTGCTTGGTCTTTCTACTTTTCTTGGTTACTCATTTTCCTAGGAATAACTATTTCTGTTTTTTATTTTTTTTTCCTTGAAAAGACTGTAACCTTTTTCTTTAATTTTATTTTCTTATTTTCAGGCATTATTCCCTTGATGGTTTTCTTCGTTTCTAAAACTAACCATTTCTTTCGTTTTTCATTTCCTTCCGCTTCTCTTTTGGTTGTAATTTTTGCACTTTCTAAACTTTCTTATTTCTTCACATTACGTAAGAAAACAAAAATGTTATCCGAGTTTACAATGATTTCTTCATTTCAGATATTTTAAAAACTGGTTAATGGGGTTTTTACTTGATTTTGTAGGGCATGAGGGGCATGTAGTTCATTTGTGTCACAAATGTGGGTGGCCTTTCCCAAACCCACATCCAAGTGCAAAACATAGGCGCGCTCACAAGAAGATCTGTGGAACCATTCAAGGTTACAAGCTACTTCACTCTGGGGATATCAGCCATACAACTGCTTCTGACGATGAACCACTTTCTGACGACGATCATAAAACCCCAAGTATGTCCACATCACTGTTGCTTTGAGTCATCATTTTTTTTTGAAGTATTTGTAATTAACATCTATATCTAAAATATTTTTGGACCTGACATGAAGATTTTGACCCTCATAATTCATAGTAAAACTTTAAAATATTGAACATACGTTAAACACATTTTTATCCAGAACTCAAGCTCGAGTCCTTACTTCTTAATTGTATAGAATTTCAATTTTTTTTTCACAATTATGGTCTCTTTCCATACATGTGGACAAGGTAATTTCCATTTTTGATCTATATAAATGAATTAGTTGGGGGCTAATTTGTTGGATTTTGAAGAGCTTGTGGGGATGCATAAGAGTGTTTATTCAACTAATTATCTAAATTGATAATTATGGTGAATGATATTTAGTTGCTCAAGTTCCAAAAGTTATGGAAAGCTGTATTTTAGAGAAAAATATTGGTGGAACTGGAGCAATTTCCAATAGATCCGAAGACTTTCAAGATAGTCGATTTGGTCTCGTAAGGCAGGACAGTTTGGATAATGCTAGCAAAGCAGACAAAATTGCCGACAAGGATCTTATTGCCAACAATTCTTTCAAAGATTGCAAAGATAGTGGTAAGTTTTTTGATGAGACTTGACAATTAATTGATATCGGTTATTTGAGCGGTCGACATATGTGCCCGTTCGACGTCCCAATTAGTAGTTTGTTTGAGACAATTTAATTATCTGTAGATGAAGTTGCTTTTGAATCTATTGGTATATCTAACTTGCATATGTGCAAGGCTTAGAAGTAGTTTGTCTCCATTCCTTTAGTCTCTGGCTCTTATACGAAGGCTGGTTCGGTTAAAGGGTAGTTAAATAGTTAAAAATTAAAATATTATTTAAGGGAAGTTTCTTGCATTTAATGCATTGTTTTCACTAAATTTGCTAACCGACAATGCATTAATTATCTAACTTATCATTAGCTCAGATAACATGTATGTTAGGTAGACCTCTCGAGGTTGGTGGTTCTAGAGTATCAGCCAATTGAGCATTGGTGACATGCCTATTGGATAGACTTTTAGAGGTTGGTAGTTCATGACCTTCCCAAGAGTTAGGGAGTTGAAAGGGTAGATTAGAAGTTTGAAAAAAAAAAAAAGGCAATGCAGTAATTATATTTATAAATATATACATTTTTTCTTAAATATTGCCTTAACTATCACGAATACTGGTTAACAATTGTGAAATACGAGACTGAAGCTCATGCATGTCAAATGAGATGTGACTAAAACTCAAAAGCCAGCTGAAATTTTGAATGAGAAAGCCAAAGTTTTTTTTTCCCCCTTTTTTTTGTCAAAACCCGCGTGATCTATCAAATGTAAAGCGTAACTAAAAGATCCAAAAATTTCGTAGGATGAACCCAATAATTCTTTTTTCAGTCACACGTCATGTCATTTGCCGGGTGTTCGATTTTTTCAGGATTCAAGTCAGCCATTAATAAATGTTTTCCATCAATAAAAAAAGAAAAGAAGAAGCAAGTGCAAAGTTAACTGCAGCAGACCAAGCAGAAGCTTATTTTGGTTTGCAGTTGTCTGAACCAGTTTACACCCTACTTCCCATGAATTTTGAAATAGAATTTACTGCTTTGAATGCTTCAACTGTTTTATATAAATTTCCAACCTGTATCCGAAATCCAGTGTCTATAGTAGGCCAAACTTGCCGAATCAGAGCAAGGTACAATTACATACAAATTGCCAATCCTGTCATTTAAGTAAAGGATAAAAGAAATGGGACTCTTATTAAATTCAGAGTGCTTTTCAGATGGATAACATCGATTGAGGTGTTAATTGGCATATTTTCTAGTGCAACTGTTGCTCTAAGTTTAACAATTTGATTTCATTATCTTCAAAGGTATCCTTCAACCACCACGGAATTCAGCTGACGGAGTACAGAAGGAAAATCTTGTTCCTAAAAGAATGTGTATTCTGTCGATGGTCACAGCGGAGCACCAAGATCTTGGCTTGAGCTGTAGTAAATATTCTGATAACAGAAATGGATCTGCTAGTGATATGGTCCCCTTCAAAACAGCCGTAGCGGGTGTCTCAGAAGAGAGTAGGAAATTCACTCCTGGTGATAGGGTGACAAATTTCTCTGTTGCGCTAGAGAATGATGCTGATAGAAATGAAGAAGGAACGTTAACCAAATACATCTCGGGTGGCTTGATTAGCGAACATGCTGGCAGAATATCTGAAGCAATGTCTATGTCCGAAAAGGGACTAGACGTAACTGTAGATATGGTTTTCACTGACAATATGGTTCAACTGAAGGAAGAGTTTAGTGCTAGGTTGGCTTCTAAGACATCCAT
Organism: Adansonia rubrostipa; assembly: GCA_038381775.1. Classification (NCBI taxonomy): domain Eukaryota; kingdom Viridiplantae; phylum Streptophyta; class Magnoliopsida; order Malvales; family Malvaceae; genus Adansonia; species Adansonia rubrostipa. The sequence continues at coordinate 15,411 of JBBYHM010231464.1, read as the reverse complement.
GAGTGAAAACGGTGAGCAAGAGACTGATGGAGACGGTAACCAAGGCATTAATTTAGAAAGAACCCTAATGGATATTGTAGCATCAAACAGTGAGCATGCATGTGCTGAGTCCGGGTTGGCTGAAAAAACTGTTGAATTAGAAGAGAATAGCAGCAAATTCCCCCCCAACATGGTCATTGATGACCTTTCCGCTAAAGCTAAATCTGCGAAAGATATGGTTCCATCTACAGATACGTTTCAAATACAAACTGATGCAGCACAAGGTAAAGATTCTGCCTCTGCTCTCATTTCAAATGAGGTCAATGACAAAAAGAAAAAGGAAAAGGAAAATGTAAGCGTTTACGTATTCTCTGTTCCTAATGATATTCCTGTTGTCGACGATTCTGAAATCAAGCTTGAGCGTTTTAATGAACAAAAGGAAGTGAAATTACCCCTACTGGAGGCCTTAGATTCTGAAGAAATAATTGTTGATAAGGACGACGAAGTTATGGACCGTGTTTCTCAGGAGAAATTTGATACTTTCCAGTCAAATCAGCTGGATGATGACATCAAGTTTGGAACTTCACATATGCTTGTTGCGGAAAAGAGCGATAAACTTGGTGGAAATAACGAGGGTATGGTTAAAGAAGTGGTTGTTGAGGGGGAAACTGATCTGCTTCACCTCAATAAAAGGTCTGATGCATTAGTACCAATTGTTGATGTTGATACAACCGAGAATGAGAAGGACCAGAAAGTCTGCTCTGTTGAAGAACAGCAGCCTGTTTATGTTTCTGATGAGTTATTGGAGACAGGTTTCTTGGGATGCATAACAAATGTTTTACCTGATGTGAATCCTATGATTGCTTATGCTGACATTGAGAACAGAAAGTTAGATAATGAAGTTGGCAGCGATGATGCGGGATTTCCAGAGAGAGCTAGAACTGGTGTATTTGATATATCTGGAGGCGACAACATGAGAAGAATTGATGATGAAAATTATGTGAAAAACACAGCAGCATCGCCATCATGTGAATCTACATATAATTTTTCTCTGTCCCAAACTAATCCAGCATCCAACTTACTCGAAGTTGATAACTCTGATTATGTTGGGCCAAGAAAAACTGAAAACTATGATATCAATTTCGTTGAAGGTGGGGATGGAGTGGAGGTGGGATACTTTTCAATGCAAACGGACTCTACATCTGAATCCATTAGCTCTCATCATCAATCCTCTATTATTGGAGAGGAAGTGAGTAATGAATATGTAAGAACCATACGTCAGACAGAAGGCCCAAAATTTAATAGAGTTTCAAACAGTCAAGACCACAGAAAGAAATCCGAAGTAAATAGGGATAACAAGGTACAAGGAGAGTATGCTGCTGAAGATCTTATGGCTTCTGTCTTAGATAATAGCGGAGGACATGAGTTTGAGAGAACTTCCGACGACCAATTGAAGCAAGAGTTGATGCATTCATCTTCACATGCTGAGCCTACTGGTCAAATCACCAGTGCTGTTGATGGTAGCCATACCAGAGAGGATGGAGTTGACGCCTCCGGGATTAGCGCTACAGTTTTGCAAGGCGAAGCAAGTAATGGATCTGTTAAACCTCATCTTGATACACCTGTAGTTGATGTTTCGATCGAATCAAGTAGTCAAACTACTAGTTCGGAAGGACACTGGGGATCTGTTTCAGGTACCATTAGCATTTTCTTGTTCATTAAATGTGGCTACAACTTCTGTTATATAAACTTATCTTAGCATGATGAAGAATTTCTAATCCGACTTTGTTAAATATTTACCAACTTTTATGAAGTTTAGAACCATTTCGATCTGAAGTAGGCTACTTTAGATTGTAGGATACACAATTATGTATTTAGTATAACTGTATTCTTGTATATATGTGTATGTGTGCGTATTTCTAGGAAGTCTTGACTTTGACAGATGGAGTTCTGTTTCTTGTTTTGCTTTGATTAATTAATGAATCATTTCATTTTCGCCCCTTTTAAACTTTTATCCATGTGCTGCTGTGGTATACTTCGTATGGATCAGTAGAATAGGCAGGCTTCTCTAGGATATAACACTGACTTTTTTGATACTAATTAATTACGTATAAATAGCTTGGTTTATTTCATAGCGCTAAAGTTGGGGAGTTGAGGGTCAAGAATTAAAGTCCATTTCTTGTTTTTGTGCATGGAACAGTTCTTTCAACCCAATCAGATAACGCAGCTGCGATGAACACTGAAACTTTACCACCAACTGGTTCACTTGCAGTTTCAGAAGCAGAGAAAGCCAAAGAAAAGTACTCAAACGTTGCATCCGAAGAACAACATTTTGATAAATTAGGTGAATTTGAGCCACCATCTTTCATGAAATTGGTTGAACCTGTTGGCGGTGACGAAAAAGATGCTGCTGCTACTACTAAAATCCAGACTGTACAGAATGCACAAGAACCCCGAGCCGCAACTCTGCAAGCTGGCTGGTTTCCTTCTCCTACTCACGGGGCAGACGAGTCTCAAGGAAGAAAGAACAATGAAGAGATCATTGCGAAGGTAACTGACTTGAATGCCAAGCAGTACACTCTTTCGATGAACCTACTAGGTGAACCCAATACTGAAACCCGACCGAAGTCCCCTAACTCAAAAGAAAATCCAGCTGCTGTAAAGGAGAAAGTAGCTGAAGATAATGGAGCCATGGTTACGAAAGTTAGCTCCATTATGGGCCCTGAATCACCTGTAGCTGAGCCAAACAACATTGAAGCAGGGAAAGAATGGGATTCTCCTGCAAGGTATCCAGCTGAGATTAAGAGAGAGAAAAGGAAAGTCAAGGGTAGGCCGCTCTGGGTGCAGTTTGTATGCTGCTCATCTGTAAATTAGGATTATACCTACCCCCAGGACTGAATTTATAAGTCATTATTTGAGTTGGGAATGCCTTCTTAATTCCAGGCATTTCTTAATAGTGAAGGCTTTTTAGCCTTGAATTTTTTTTTTTTTTTTTACATTGTTGAGAATTATCATTTGGTGTATAGTTGTAACTCTGTGCCCATTTGAACTACTTTAGTTCAGGGGTTGCGCATTTCTTAATAGTAAATGTGTTTGCATGTCATTGGTAAAACAACCTTGTTTGTGTGCGCTTGCGAGACATGCTAGCACACTTCTGTTCTACAAATAGACCTGAGTTGAGTTTGGCTCTAACTTGAAAATTTTAATTTTTTAGTTCAGGTTTGAGATGAGTTGAATTTGGACAGTTTCAAAATTGTTTCATTGCTTAGTAAATTAAAATATAATTTTTCTATTAATATATATTTTTATTATTAAATTTAAATAAAAATATTGTTTTTATTTTAAATAACAATTTGGACTAGTTAAATAAAAAAATTATTTAAAGCTCGACATGCGAGTCCGGTGAGTAGCATGATTCTTATACAGTCTAATTCCAAGTTTCATGTCTTTGCCCAATATATTCAGCTTGCAACCCTTAACCAAATCCTTTCCACAAGCATTAGTTAAAAGATAACCCTTGTCAAAAAATGTTCTGCTCAAAGCGTTGATAATCTAGCACATAATCAAGTGATGTTTCTAAAAAAAAAAAAAAAAAATTCTCTCTTCTCAAAACTAGATTTCTTAGAGTCGGATTATCCTTTCAAGTTTGAAGACTCATTCGATATTTTGGACATTTGGACAAAATTATTGGCCTCAAGAAGTGGGTTGGACAGGAAAAATCTGTTTAAAAAGTAGGTCAAGCCTTGGACATGATCTTTTTTTGGTCTAGACTTGACTTATTTTACTGCTATTAATATAAATTTTATAAAATGATTGAACACTCATTTCTTAAGAAGGATTGATCTGTTTTTAAGAGGGATCGATCTGAATATATATATATATATATATATATTTAAACAAGCTTATATAGATCTAGATAATATGTTTTATAAAATGGGTCAAGCTTGTGAAGAATTTTTTGCCCCATATTTTTTGGTGGCCCTGAGCAGACATATTCTTTATTAATAATAATTAGGGATGGCAATAGATCAGATACCTATATTTTTTTTATAATATTCAAATTCGAATCATTATTAGTGCCTTATAATCCAAATTCATTTATTATCCACGTTAAATTCATATATTATTATCTAAATCCGAATTAAATAACATCATTTGCTAGATGTCTGAATTTGCTAAAAATTCAAATTCAATAAATAATTAACTTTGAAAGCCATGATTCGATTCTTTCTATGAGCATACCTTTCATGAGAGCTACTTAAGAGTGATGATATTTTGCACCTCTTAATACTAAGAATATGAGTTAGTGTTAACCTATCATTTTGGGTTTTGAAAGTTCTAGAGCGTGGAGGTTTACAAAAACCTTTCCCCAACCAAATGATCTAATTGTGTTTATTATTAGATTCTCAAGTGTTGGACTTTGATTCCCTGTCAATAAGTTGTGCATTTTACAAATAATCAAATAATTAATTCAGATATTCAAATTTATCATTCACAGGAGTAATGCAAATTTAGATAAGAGATTTAAATATCTGAATCTGTTATCAACAAAAATAATGCACATTCAAATAATGGATATTCAAGGGTTTATATCTACATCTATTTGAATCTTTTGTAGATAATAATTATAATATCTGAATCCATATCTGCTATGAATTCACAAAAAGTTGATCAGAAAATTGCGTACATCCAAATTTGCACTATCCATTACTATTCCTAATTAATATAAAGCCTAGCTAGACCTGAACCTAGTTGACTCATAAATAAGTCTAACCAATACCTAAAAGTTATATTTTTTAGATTGGGTATCTTCTCAAGAAATGTTAAAAAACCACTTTTTTCTTTTTAATTTTTGGTTATAAAAATCAAGGGTAAAAAAGGTGTATTTTTAAGAATCAGATATTAGCAATATAATAATGAATTTTTCCTTATGTTAGTCATACTTTAATAATCATTAACTATTTTATATTTTATTTTTCTTTAAAGAAATTAAAAGAATCAATGAATTCTTTATGAGGATCATTAAATAATAAACAATCAGTCTTAAAATTCATGCACTTCAGCTCAAGTTAATATCCGCCCTTAATTTCGTTCAAGTTAATATGATGAATTATTTGGTGTATGGATAATTCACTTCAGAAATAGAAGATAAGTCAAGACAATCCCTTACTCCATAGGGCCTCTGAAGCGTTACTCCTATTATCTTAGGGCCAACCTTGCGCCTAACACAATATTTTTACCCCGCGACAGCAAAAGCAAGTTCAGAAGTTGAATCCGTCTTGTCATATCTCTTCCTCCTCTGCAACAGGTGTTTGCTCCTCCTTTCTCGTTGGCATAAGCTATAACTTAACGGCCTATGACAGCGATAATAAGAGAAAATAAAAATAATTAGGTATAATAATTTATATATTTATATATTTTAATATATTATAATCATATTTAATAAATTATATATTTATATAAGTATTGATACGCTAATAAGTCATGTTATATAGATTTTAATTTTTGTATTTATATCATATTCGTTTTACTTTTTTTTCATATTATATCATACTTTATGTTATAGTTTAAATATTTTTTTCATATTATGTTCATGTTTAAAATTTCAGCTCAAAAAACAGAAGCTTCAAAAAGAGTAGCTAATTGTTAGGTTTTGAATTCTGTCAAATTTTTTTTAACTTAAGGTTAATATGCAAATCAATCATTGAACTATATCGATTCAAGGGTTAGATAGAATGCTTGGCCTATTGGACTAGGCTTGCGTTTCATATTTTATGGTTTAGATTGACTTAAATTACTATTCATTTAATAAAAAAATATTTTAATTTAAATTTAATTATAAAATATATAAATATTAATATAAAAATAATTTTATAATATTTTTTGAAAAGTGATTCAAAACTGCAGGGGAGGTCATGCTCAGTCAAATTTGGGCTTGCGCAAAGAATTCAAAATTTTTTCAGGTTGCAACCCATGATCATTTCTATATTGAAGTATATAGTTTTTTTTTCTCATTATATTTGAGGTTACTAGGGTTTGATCTATATTCGATGTCCTAATAGTATATATTTACATATCGTTAATGAATTGGATGATGTCATCATTTAAAATTTTTAATAATAAAAAAATTATTTTTATTATAGTGACATCATTTGATTCATTAGTAATATATAGATTTACACGTTATCAGTACATTAAATATATATAAATTTGGGAATTGATAATTTTGTGCATTGTTTATTGAGAATTTTCCAATTTATTGAAACTAAAGTTTCTAGATACCTGTTATAGCTAGGCTCGATTCAAAAAATGATATATTTAGTCAATATAATTTGTTGGTCTACGTTATTCATTTCCTTAACAAGTCATCTAATATATAAACTACAGTGTTTTTTGGTGCTTTCCCATATTAGAATTTCAATGCAATGTGATTTATAGGAATGTAATTGCTAGGAATGACATTGTTAAGAAAATAACATTACAGCATTTTGGTATAAATAGAAAAGTATTATTTAAATCTTGAAAAAATTATATTAGTTTTTTTGGTTCATTAAATATTTTACTAAAAATGTGACGATAATTTTTGAAACATTCTTATCAAATAAAATGAAAAATTTTAATATTTTAACATTTTTCAAAGATATTTATTATTTAGAAACATTAATTTATTAGTAATAAACATGCAATTTAATCGATTTAGTTTTAAAAATGATTAATTTATTTTAAATAAAAATAATATAGTATATTTATCTCAAATTTAATATATGATTAAAATAAAAAAATAAGTTTTCAATATTTAATATATATCTAGTATAATGTAATTTAATATAATAATAATTAAAATAATTTTAAAATTAATTAAATTTTCATGATTTTGTAATTAGTAAAAGTATTGGGTAGAAAAAAAATAGATGCCAATTTTTAAATATAAAGGAAGGTAATTTTGTATTTAAACCCTTTTTTTTTCTAACTTTCCAACTATGTGAAAAATTAATTTCCTACTTCTCTTCATGGGAATCACATTCAATGATTGTTGAAAAAAAATTTCCAAAGGGAAATTGCATTCCTAAAAAAATTAACAGTTTATAGAATACCAAATATAATAATATAATTAGTGACAATCATAAGAATTTTCTATCATACCAAATGCTTTCTAGTTGTATGCTTGATGCCATTGGGGTTTGACTTGCTAAAAATTATTTACTTTGACTTGTAATTAGGCACGTAACTATTTAATCTATTAAAGGAGTCGTTCCCTAGCCAGGGGCTACTTTACCATTTTTCGAATTCAATGGTTTCAAAAAATCCACTACAACAGTTCGTTTTGGACCAGATGTAGAACTACCCTCAACGGTTTATGTGGCCATAAACCTTATTATGTATTCAGTGAGATCTGTTGACTTTGTATATCATTTCGCTGTAAATAAATGATTACGTGTTCATGGACAAGCTAGATCCACCTAAGCTTCGAATTTATTTTTTGCTTGGTCAATTTTGGTCCAAAGCCTTATTTTAATATTAAAAAATATTAAAAATTTTTACATTAATATTTTTATAATTAAATTTAAACAATAATATTTTTTAATTAATGAATAATAATCTGAATTGAACGAAATCAAATACTTTGTTTACATCAAGCTAAACCTATTAAATCTAATGAATTGCAAAAATAAATCTATTTCTATCTAGTTCTAAGTATTAAAATTAAAGATAAACTTAAACTCTTAAATAGATGAAGATAGATCGAGAATACTTATTGTTGCATGAAGGATAAAGGTGTTCTTGGACTGCGGCTCAAAAATATTTTTCTTACTCAAGTCCAGGTTAAGTTAGGCGAATTTCTTGATTCATGAACAAGTCTAATGAATAATTTATCTTTTATCTTAAAATTTGATTTTCTTTAAGTTTAAAGTAGGATTTATCTCAATATTGTAAATAAAGACAAATGCAATCGAACAAAGTGAAACCTTTTCAGTTATACATTTCTTGATTAAAATTCATGGAAGATAAATATATTTTCTTCATTTGTTTAAAAATTTAAATTTATCTTTTATCTTTAATGCTAAGAAACACAATGATTTTTACAATCTACAATGAATGTGTGAATAGAATAAATTCAAAAAATTTATACACTAATTGACAAACTGTTGGAAAATTAGAAATAATGTCACAAGCATAGACTTTAGCCTAGCAAACTATAAAAAATCTAAATTCCTCTAAAGCATTGAAACTAAAAGCTTAATGCTAAGTAGAAAAATAAAACACAAAGAGAAGAGAGAGGAATGCTTAATATATTATTGAAGTGTTTAACGATACAAATGAGGTAGGTGATGCCTCCATTTATAGTTGAATTTCTCATACATCAATGGCTCAGATTAAATCTAATGGATGACTAAGGTTATACTTATCTACAAATATCTAGAATCCTAGATAAATTTAAACTCTATCTCTATAGAGTCCTAAGTAAGCTAGAGTCGTTGTGTCTAACTGAATTTCTAAGCTCTAAAAACTCTAAATAAATTTGAACATTATAAAATTCTTCAGTATTGAGCCTATTTTGGTGGGCCAAGTTGCTCCATGTAACTTGTGTCCTTTAGCTTAGACTAATGTGTGTGGCCCGTGACACTAGGACATAACTAATTCATAATTAAACATGTTTATTTATTTATTTATTTATTTTATGCGATTGACCATTGAAATCTCATTATACTTTGTCTTAATTTAAGACAAAATTGAGAGGGCGAAAGTGACGATTTTTAGTGTTTATGGTCAAAATTTTTTATGTTAAAGTGATGTAATTCATATTAGTTAAATTTTAGATTGGTAATGATTTTATATTTAAGTTGAACATCTTTATCTATTGTTAATTAATTTTAAATTAGATGTTTAATATGTTATTGGAGTCTAGATTTTGTCATGTGATTTTTGCTTTATATTTATTTTGAAGTTGTCATGTAATAGTTATATTACATGTAGTGAAATATATTAAAATAATATTATTTTGCATCAATTATATCTTGAATTGTATGTGATTTTATATTTAAATTAAACTTTATTTATTGTCAATTAATTTTAATTTAAATGTTTAGCAACTGACGAAGGAATGTGTGGATCGTGACATTTACCATGAACCTAGCTTGCCCTGTGTAATGGGTTCATTGCTAACCTTGAGCAAAAAGGGATGTACTACAAGAAAGAAGACTTCTTCTACGATTATAGGTGCCGGTAAAAGACTAAAACACCTACCCTTAATAGTATTACTAGCTGTTTTTTGACCATCAGCTTGGTGATTGTTAATGAAAAGTATTTTGGTGGTCAGAGCACTAATGCCGATAAATCAATTATTTTTTCCAACATGACTTCTATCGACACTTTTAAACCTCTGTAAAAGATCAATGTCTTTAAAATCATTTTAAAGTGCTCTTAAAAGTTCTGATTTATATTTTCTATACTTTTTTGAGACATTTTGCTAGCACTTATGATATGCTTGTAAAAGTTTAAATTCTTTATAGGCATTATAAACTCCCGTTAAAAGTCAAATTTTTTATTAGAAATGCTATCTTATCAATTTATAAATTTTAAAAAGTAAAGTTTCACCATTTTTATCATCGACAAAAATGGCAAAAAGTGAAGAACTTGATGAAATTTATATATCACTTGATGTTCTATCAACTTCATATTAAGTATAAAAACTCAACTAAAAGTTATAACATGGTAAACATACTTGTCCATCGTAAAAGATAGAATTTACAAACTGATCATTCGTAACAAATGAACAAAAAGAAAATTCCATTTATTTGTCATATACATTTCAAAACTAATTATTTATTTGCACTTTCAACGAACTTGATACATTCGAAACTTGCAATATAAAAGTGTAATAAACTTTTATAGTTTCATAATATATATATATATATATATATATATATATATGCCAACTTCAATGACTACCAACAAGGAAGGACTAAGTAAGAGAGATTCTGAAAACAAGAAATGTTAGAAATAAATTAACAAAATAAATTAATCTCGAAGTTGCAGATATGCACTAGTCAGAAAGTGCTTGCCTCTCTTCTTGCAAGAGTTAGCCATACATATGAGATTTCCTTGATGCAACCTCAGATATTTTCTAATGTAAATGGCTCATAGCTTCCCAAAGTGTAGGAGCCCTTCTCAGCCAAGCATTCATAAACCTGATTACAGAACAGAGAAAAAAAAAAAAAAAAAAAAAGAAAAACACACACTAGACCATGACAAAGAAAAGCAGGCAATCCAGTTCAACATATGATAATCAAGTTCAACCAATGAATTATGCTATGAAATGGCTGAAACCTGAAGTTGTACAAGCACCTGTGTGATACATAGATTTGTCAAAGGTTGTAATACGAAAAATTAGAAATAACTACAAACCTGACTGAAATAGATCAGTTGTTCAAAGGCCAACCTTCTCTTCACTGATTGAGTAGCCTTTTGACTTTCAATAGCCAAACCAAGCAGTATTTCAGTTCCCTGAATCAAAGATCCATTTCCATGAATATATCAAGAAATCAATTTATGATGGCTCAGCTGCGTAAAGTTTTACTTTTTGTAGATAAATCACAACATAAAATTTAGCACCGCATTGATTTTTTCCAGAGATCTCAGTAATGAATACCTGGAAAAACTCCAGCAAATCTATCAGCATTCTCAATAAGTTCATAAATTGGTAAAGCTCCAATTGCATCATTCTTATTCTCACCAAGTAGAGATGATGAAGGATACATGTTAGTGCCCATTCCAGGTCTTCTTCCGGTCTCTTTAGCTATATATTGCCAGTTGATCACCTGGAACAAGATCCCCAATAGCCAGCATTATGATCCTAATATTGACGCTAAAGAAAAATTTTTTGAATACCATATTTGGTGATCCTAAAGCACCAATGAACCAAGCGAAATAGATTCCTAGCTGAGTCAATTGTAGCAAAAGTTAAAACCAACCAAGGGTCTTGAGCAAAAGGAGTCAAATCATGGAAAGAAACATACACTATGGCAAATACCAAAGGTCTCCGAAAAGTCATTCTAAGGAAGGGAAGGACAAAAGGTTAATCAGAATTATTGCAGCCCTTCTATCATCTTAACACAGACACCAAGATCCAGGGCTCTTCCAATGGTCTCAACGCTGTCACGGTGAGGCGAATCAAATAGAGGCAGAAGACCAACAAATTCCCCGCAGTCATTGAGGACTATCTTTGTTACCAGCAGGAACTTCCTATATAAGTATTAATTGCACTTTTTCCATTAGCTCAGTGAAGGATTGATATTCAAAGATATTAGAGTGATATGTAATAGCTTTGATACCTGTCAAGCAATTGCAAGGGAAGTCCATGCTGAGCAAATTTATCAATTAAAGAGTGAACTTTCTTTGCAATATCTGATTTATTCCATGCCAGATTGAGTATCTACAAGTCGCATATAAAAGGGCTAATAATTTATGAGTTTCATATAACCTTACATGATGCAGTGTCAGAAAATAGAAACTTAAGTTTATTATTGGTATGGTCTATACCTGTTCTGGTGCACTAAATAGAAACTTCAATGACTACCAATAAGGAAGGACAAAGGAAAACACTAAACAAGATGGAAGGAAAATCGTGAGGCAAAATAGATGCGAACATGTGTCGAAGACTTGAATGTATCAACAACTGGAGGAAATATCCGTGTGCATCATCTTAAAAATGCCCAAAATATAATGAGCACATGTAAATGTTGACAATGCATAGAATTCAACCATAATAACTAATAAAAACACAATACCTAGTGAACAATTATTCACAGTATAGTCATTGGATAAGCAAAAAGAAAGTTTTGCAACCATCCAACCTAGCTGATTCAAATTTTCCTTAGCCAATTGTTTCAAAATCCTCTTAGCATCCATCTAGAAAAAAGATGAGGTGCAAATGAAACTATTCAGGCACCAAACTTTGACAAGTCTTGGCCAACAAGACCACAGCTGAACCATACTAAGCCATATAATACACCCTGGATCCAAAATAAGCCTGGACATGTAAGAGATGGAACATCATACTGTGCTTTGAATATATAAATTTTAGAAAGACCACAAAACGTATCCTTCTCTATTCCCACCACCCATCTTTGTCATCCCAAAAGGAAAAATAACAAAAAAAAAAAAAAAAACCAAAAAAGGAAAGAGTTGTTAAGCATGGACTTATATTTAAATGTCTCAAGGTTCCTCACATCCTCAGGCAAACATCTGTATGGATAAAGAAAAGATCATTAAGGACATTCACAGTCCAGAACAGTAGGCTTAAGAAACTGACGTAAATAGGAACAAACTATAAAGATCTTTAAGGAAAGTCATCAAAGTTTTAAAAAGATGTAGGAACATAAAAGTTCAGGTGGCTTGACAGCAAGGTGCAATTTCTTCTCAGGGAAGTGGAATTGACAGCATATGAAGAGGCTGTTTGCTATAACTGATATTGTTGGCAACATGTGGATGATAAACTAATCAGTGAAGTAGCAAAAGAAAGTCATCAAAATCTCCATACAGACTTTCAAATGAAATCGAAGCCAATTATCAAGAAACTTACATGAAGATTCAAAGCTTTTTGCTGGGGCCCAACTGGTAAGACAGTTATTTGAGGATATTTTGCTTCCAAATGCTAACCAAGAATAACAATAGTAACTTCGGCTCAAGTGATGCACAATGGAAACCTAACCACTTCAAGAAGCCAATAATCAACAAACCACTCTTCCCACGATTTGTGAACAGCATCAGGTTTAACAACCAGTTCTGTAATGAAAGCCATGGCTCCTTTTCTATTAGCTCATTGAAACCAGTTGACTCTATAACCTAAACTCAGCACAACCAAATAAACCATTGAAAATTTCATTACATACAGTAACCATTAATCAAGGAATCAGGATGATCAACATCTTAACAGAGTTAATTCCCTCCAAATTATGAATTAGATCAAACAAATCCAAAATACGTATGACGACTTACTTAGCAAAATCAAGCAATCGCTTTGGAAGAGAATGAAGAAGGATATCAAACCAAATTGATTATGATTTTTAAGATATTATATTAAGCATTGGAACTTTTTCTCATACATAATTATTTAAAGTCTTTCTAAAAAATTGGTTGATAGTTTCTTTAAGGATTAAAATTAATTATTTTAATTAATACAAAATAATGAATATATAAAAATAATTGCAACATTTACGTTTTGATGGATCGAATTTCGTTTCTTTTAAACGAATCGAAGAAGATTACCTTATTAGATCACATTTTTTTTGATGAACAGCGAATTACATTCCGATTCTGTTCGATTCGTGTTTCAGTAACTCTGGTCTTAGTTCATGTTCAAGTTTAAAAACTTCCTGATCTAGAATTTTTCTTTTCATAAAGCTAGGTCTAATTAAAGTAACCAATATGAAAAATCCAAGGCCGGACAGCTTTTTTTTTTTTTTTTTTTTTTTTTTCAATTCAGTTGGAGTTATTCCAAAAAACGATTCCTAACAAAATCAAACCAAAGAAGAGGAAACACTCATGC
>JBBYHM010231355.1:0-30665 GCA_038381775.1 Adansonia rubrostipa | reverse complement strand
ACTTTGAAGACGATCCTAGGGTTCTAATTCCATCCAATCGGGTTTTAGTTTGTGTTTTCATCCTAAGGTTCGCATTACATACCTTCAATCTTACTATCTGACTTTAGGCATTGATCTAGGGAAAGTTTGAAATAATTTGCCAATGGAGTACTGAAAAGTTTAGCCTTGCTCATACCAAATATGTTCAACACCTTCTCAACATAGCTACGCTAAAATAACCACAATTTTCTTGAGCTCCTATCCCTGTAGATCTCTATCCCAAGAATCTTCTTGGCAGTACCTAAATCCTTCATATCAAATTCCTTTCCCAACAAGGTTTTTAACTCAATCACATCATGCATATTCTTAGCAGCAATCAACATATCATCCACATACAGTAGTAGAAAAATAAAAGAACCATCATCAAGTGCCCTAACATAAACGCAGCAATCATACTCACATCGTCTGTAGCCAATTTTAGTCATGTAGGCATCAAATTGTTTGCACCATTGCCGTAGAGATTGCTTCAACTCATAGAGTGACTTTTTCAAGCTACAAACTAAATTCTCTTATCCAAGTTGAATAAACCCCTATGCCTATTCCATGTAAATCTGCTCCAAATCACCATGAAGGAAAGTTGTTTTCACATCTATCTGCTCTAAATGCATGTCCTAGCTAGCTACTAATGCTAATACCAGCCTGATAGAAGTGTGTCTAACTATAGGAGAAAATATCTCATCAGAATCAACTCTTTTCTGCTATGAGTATCCTTTTGCCACTAGATGAGCTTTGAATTTTTCCCTCTTTTTTTGATACTGCTGACTTTTTCTTGTACACCCACTTGCACCTTATAGCTCATTTTCTTTTAGAAAGTTCAACCAGCTCCCAAGTTTTGGTCTTATGTAAGGCCTCTATTTCTTTTACCATGGCATCGAGCCATTTGTCTTTATCCTCACTGTTTATTACCTCTTAAAAAGTGACAGGATCTCCATAACTAATAGTAAGTGCAAATGAGGCTAAATCTTCAAAACCATACCTGGTTGGAGGCTTACTCGTTCGTCTGGGTCTATCTGTGGCTATATTTTGATGTTGCTCTCCATCTGATGAGGATCTCTCATCCCTTGAGCTAGAACTTTCAGCTTTTTCAACATCTTTGGCATGTTGTTCTAGCTCTACCTCTATCACTTTTTTACTGTTCTTTTCTGAAACTGGCACATTTTCACTATTATTTTGTTGTAACATGGATTTTTCATCAAATACTGCATCTCTGCTGATCACCACTTTCTTTGGTTCTAGATCCCAGAACTTGTACCCCTTAACCCCCTTCATGTATCCCAAAAAAATGCACTTCTTTGACTTTAGGTCAAGTTTAGACCTCTCATCACTAGGAATATGCACATAAGCTGGGCAACCAAAAATTATTAGTTCAAAAAGATCAACGTCATTAACTACCCACATTTCCTCTATAACTTTTCCACTCAAAGAGGCCCGTGGTGATATATTGATGAGATAACATGCCATATTCACTGCTTCTACCCAAAAATGTTTAGGAAGTCCTACATTCAATCTCAAACACCTAGCTCTTTCAGCTAAAAACCCGTTCATCTTTTTTAAGATTCCATTCTGCTGTGGTGTTTTACGGACTATGTAGTGCCTCTGAATGCCATGCTCCTCACAAAATTTTTGAAACTGTGAGTCTATGTACTCAGTGCCATTGTCTGATCTCAAATACTTGATCTTTCTACTTGTTTGGTTCTCAACCTCTGTTTTTTATATCTTGAACTTGGTAAAAACTTTAGATTTATGTTTTATGAAGTATACCCAGACCTTTCTAGAAAAATCATCAATAAAAGTAACAAAGTATTATGAACCATCAAATGACAACTCTCTTATAGGACCCTATATATCAGAGTGCACATAATCAAGAATTCCTTTAGTTTTATGTCTACTCCTCTTGAATTTTACTCTAGACTATTTCCCAAGCACGCAGAACTTACAAAAATCTAATCTGCAGCATTTAATTCCTTTCAATAAACCCCTTTTATGAAGTTTAGCGATCCCACTTTCACTTAGATGACCTTGTCTCATGTGCCACAGAGATGTACTATCATGATCAGATTCTGCAACAGTAGCTCCACCTACAACTGTATCTCCTACTAGCATGTAAATGTTCCCTGCAGTTATCTTCCCTTTCATTACTATCAACACACCCTTTTTCACCTTGATGCAATCTTTATGAGTTTTATAGCTAAAACCATTAGCATGTAAGGCACCTAAAGAAATCAAATTCTTTTTCAATTTTTGTACATGTCTAACATCACACAATGTCCTAACACCACCATCAAGCATCCTAATTTTGATTTGTCCCTTTCTAGTAATAGCATAAGCTTTATTATTATCCAAATAGATGAAACCAAAATTACCTAAGCTATATGAATCAAACCAATCCTTGCTGGGAGTCATGTGAAACGAACACCCTATATCTAGAATCCATGAATCCGTGAGTTAACATGACAAGACTGACAATAAATCCCCATCACTACCATTTGAATCATCATTCTGCACCACATTGTAGATTTTGACGAGTCGCCATTCTTTTCATGATTTAGCTTCTTCTTATTTGGACAGTCCCTTCTAACATGTCCCATCTGCTGACACTTATAACATCGAACATTCTTTCTACCCTTGGATTTTGACCTGGAGTTCTTTTTGCTTACAATATCTTTACTCTACCTTCTTCCACATTCTTGGTTCTCTTTCATATACAGCCTTTCATTTTGGGTGCTATCAGTAAAATTCTACTTGCATTAGTTATGGGCTAACAGTGCTGCAGTAATCTCTTCCACATTGATTGTATCTTTTCCCCATGTGAGTGTAGTAACCAGGTGTTTATACGAAGGAGGTAATGAACAAAGCAAAATCATAGCCTTGTCTTCTTCTTCAATCTTAACTTTAATTCTCAATAGATCACTAATAATGTGATTGAAGAAATTAATATGTTATGCCAAGTCTGTACCCTCCTGCAACTTTAGGCCATATAATTTTTGCTTTAGATACAATTTATTTGTCAGGGACTTTGACATATACCGACTCTCTAATTTTTTCCAAACCTTTACTGGGGACATGAGATCTATAACATGGTACAAAACATCATCTGACAGACATAGCCGAATTGTTCTGCTGCTCGTGCCTGTAATTCCTCCCATTCAGAATCTTCCACAGTCTGCGGTTTATTTTCGTTCAATGCTTTCAACATCCCTTGCTGTGCCAACAAGTCTTTCACCCTCCGTTGCTATAATCCAAATTTGCATGTTTTGTCAAATTTTCCCATATCGAATTTTGCAACAGAGTTCATCATCTTAACCTAACTCTGATGCCAGTTGTTGAATCTATGAATCAAGGAATCATGAAAACACAGAGAAAAAAGAAAAAAAAAATCAACGAGATTTAACGAGGTTTGGCAATGTGCCTATGCCTTTGAGAGTGGCGGCTGTTGTATGAGCCATATACAACACCTGCACACGTTACTAGTGCTAAAACAAATTCAACTTCAAAAACTAATTCCACCTAAGAAGCAATTTTTGGGATTTTTGAGATATTTTTAAGTTAATTTTTATCGAGTTAACTTCCAATGGTACCTTATTTGTCTCTAAAGCCTTCGAACAAACCCAAAATAAATTTAGGAAGCTGGATAGCACAATGTTGTCCCTTGTTTTTAAATTTAAGAAAAATTAAACAAATTTTCCTAAACCACTCTTTCAAGACAAGTGAATACCTCAAAATACATCCGATTAATTCCTCATTGAGTCATTGTCACCAAACAAGTCCACGAGGCTCAAATCAAGGCCAAAACACAACAAAATATTAATTTTATCTTTTATTCAACTTAGTGGTTTTTAATTTTAAAATACATATTTGCCCTAAAAAATATTCCTCCTTTATAAATTGTCTAATATCTTCACCATTGGGATACTCTAACCTTATCTTTCGAGGGGATACTCCAACCCTACTCGTCACTCAAAAATTAAAATTTTCTCTCTCTCAGACTTTTCTAGGCCTTTTAATCAAAACCTTCTTTTTCACTCCTTAAGTGACCACTAAGTCCAAATGCATCTTAAAATTGTTATTTCGATTATTCTTCAATTGTCAAAGACAACTATAAGATACATCCCGATCATCCCTCCTTTTTTTTGCTTTTGTGTGTTTATTTTTATGCAATATTTATTATATTCTTTTTTTTATCTTACTAACATGTTCTTTTTGTGGTGTCCATTTTGTTCATATTTTCAAATTGTTTTTGGAAATTATAAGGCAATGTTCCATGTCAGTATTTCTCTAGTACTTGACATGGAATATTTTATTTTCAAAAATCAAATCTCAAGATCATTTTTACTCAAAAATCTTTATGTTCCCCATTTTCTGGAGCGCATATGAGATTGAAATTTTCTTTAAAACTTGAGTTTATTATTTTACACAAAATTCATGCAGAAAAAGCGAATTATATCGAAATAATAACAAGTTAAAACTGTGGAAATCAAAATCAATGTAAGATAATGGCCAGCGGGTACAAATTTCAGGCATTATGGGGATGTTTGTACTTTCCTGTGCAAAACCAACTCCCGAACCCAACCGATGAATCTCTAAACTTCATAGATTTCGGAATCGATATTTAGAGTTTCCTAACTTGGACTGTCGATTTCTATAGGCATCCGATCATGCCTAGCCCAAATAATCATTGGTAACTCCAAGTGTTGGCCACTTCGTGTTGGCCATCCAAAACCAGTTGAACGAGCGATTCCTCCAATAATACTCCCTCCTACTTTCATCTCATTATACCTAATTCAAATCTCAATCAAAATATATCCCAAACACATTTTTAAGTTGCGCGCATCATTCTAATTGATTGATTGAGTTGAGGCACGTTGCGGCAGGAAATGTATGCACTTTATAATTAACTGTCATTCAGTCGATCTGGTGTGGCTATTACATATATACTTAAATTGTTTGTTATATTTTTCCATTTTGTTAAAAGAAATGCAACTATAAAAACCCACATAAAAACTGCAATAATTTTGGGTGCTGATCAAAGTGCTTATTCATGATGGTTTTATCTTAATAATTTCCTTGATTTTTTTGGTACTATATATTAATTAGGTTGAGATGATACGATATTAAATTATTTTTTAAATAAATTTTAATAATTTTTATTGTACCCAAATGAAATTATTTCGAATAAATGATTAATTTATATTAAAGCCTTATTTAGATTTAAATTAAAAATTATGATTTATTTGGATACAAATTAAAGATTAAAGATTTATTTGAGTATAAATTAAAGATTAAAAAATTATTTAAGTGTAATAAAAATATAAAAAATTATTTAAATAAAATAATGAAATTTGTAGTTTTTTTTAATTGTTCTACTCTTAGGTATTCTATCTTGTTTGCTTGTGATTGGATGTAAGATTAGCATTCCTCTGTCGTAACATGAAAAGTTTAGACCCAAATTATAAGGCTTTTCATAATCAAATCAAACCGAAACGATAATATAGGACTCGAGCAATGCCATATATGTAAAGAAGATCAAAGATTCTCCTTTTGGCTTTGGAAGGAAAAGCTAGACCGCACCCCACTCTCTTCCCCTTTCCTCGTAAAGGTTCCTCAAGTGTAGGTAGCTACCATCCTTTTTATGAGAATAGGTAGGGACCATCCATTTCATTTCTTTTATATATAATAAAAATGTTAAAGACATGCACCAAACCATATAAAATGAGAAAGAAAGAGAAAGCAAATAATGCCTAAACAAAAGAATTACTACTATTTTAGTATTGATCATATATCACGCCCGAAGAAGATTACTCAAGTATTTGATATCAGAGGAGACTTTAATTAATTAATTAATTAATTAATTAACAAAACAAGGTCGCCATCAAACTTAATGAGCGCTTAAAAGTTCCACCAAGGAAAGTTAAGAGGACATGATTTGTGGGAAGATATTTTTGTTTGGAGACTTGTATACTCGCTCTAGCTATCAACAATCATTGATTGATTGCTGGAATTTAATTGGATGGAGGGGAAAGAGGAAAAAGACAAGGTTCCATTCAAAGCGGCCCCCCCCCTCCCCCACCCTCCCACTTTGCTAAAGGGAATTCAGACATTCAAAATGAGGCCCATCTGCCACTATCTGTTACTGGCAATGCTACCAAAGGGAAAAAGGTGGAAAGTAATCCTCGTTACAGTAAAACCGCCACAAAATAATATTATTGGAATTAAAAAATAAATTACTTTAAAAAATTATTTAATTATCGATAAGTGATTAAATTATTCATTTATTGATAAATTAATAATTATTAATTTAGAAAGAATTTTATATTTTCGATTTTTACTAATGTGCGACCTCACAAATAATTGTGGTTTTTATATTTTAATAAATAATTGTGGTTCTTATATTTTAATACTGTTGAATGATATAATCTTTTATTACTATGTATTACAAAAAATATGAAAAGTTATGGAGATAAATACTTTACTCGTGATTTTCAGTTAGGAGTTAATTTTTGTCCATTAATAACTTATAAAAATATAAAATTAAATATCATAATATAGTTAAACAATTGTATTTATAATTACTTAATCTTATAAAATTATATATTTAGCTTTTTATCTTTTATTTTCACTAATTCAAATATGTATTTAATAAAAAAAATATAAATATGCATGTAGAATTAATTAAAGTAAATAAAATAAAACAAACAACAAATAAATAAAATTTAAAATTTACCAAAATTGGACTAAATTCAAATAAAAAATCTAAAATGGTGTGGTTTAAGTAAATTTGAATCCAAATTAAATACGATTTTATTTAAAAAAATAAAAAAAAATCAATTATTAGATGATACATGATAAAAAATTAAAAATTATTTAAATAATACTAAAACGAAGATAACTTAAATTATTGTTTTAAGATTTTATCTTTACTTTTCTTTCTCTTTTATTTCTTTCTTTCCCTACTTCTTTTCCTTTCTCTATCTTTTTTTTCCTCTTTCTTTTTACTTTCTTTCCTCAAAACTCCAAAAATATAATAAATAAAGAATTGCTTGCCACAGCCAAGGAATTGCTTAAAGTTACTCCTTACGGGGATAAATTTAATCTATAGTGTGTAGATACGTGTATATTATTTTTTTTCTTTTACTAAAATACATGGATAACATACAAATCAAAAATACCAGATAAAAGGGATGAAATTACCTACAAATAAACTAATTCTTCAAGGGATTATGAATATGCCTGCTAATGATGATTAAGATGATAATTGTGTTTTACCATATGTTTCTTCAAAAGAGACAAAATGAAAAAGAATGTACCGAATATTGTGTTTATTGCAAATAATAATAATAATAATAATAATAATAATAAGGATACGGTTCAATTGGATTTAGCTATAAAAGAAAAAGCCAAATAACTTTGGATGCATACTTTGAAAAAGAACTTAAATGAGAATGTAAAAGTTATTAACCGAAATTTTTTTTATAATATTATATGAACTTTTATATATTTGTTTTAGAATATTAATTTATATATTTATTGGATCCTAAAAAATTATAAAATAATTATTACTTTATACATTTAGTGAGGTCATCATTTTAGCATACAGGCCCTAGTTGGGACTGCGAAATTTTATTATTTAACCAAGATTATTAATTTATCGAATATTCATTTATTAAGGTTTTACTGTATATATATATATATATATATATATATATATATATATATAAAGAGAGGTTAATTTAAACTAGTGTAAATCTAATTAATATTAAATGTTTTTAAAACTTTGCTTATAGTAAGTGTTTTAATAAATTGACCATTAAATTTAGTAATATAATCAAACTAATCATGCATGTAAAATTTTCAACTGATATGATACTTTATCATGTCCATGGAGAACTCTGTTTATATATATATATATTTGATATTTGAAAGTTTGTTACACCAAATAAATAATTGACATTTTAAATTTACTAAAAATTAATATGCACGATCTATATGAATAGAGAATGAAATACAATGACTAGACTAAACAAATATAAATCATATAAAAAATTATAAAAGTGTGTAAAACTAAATTAACTTTGCACTAGTTTAAATGAATCCTTCCTATTCGTATAGGAGGTTATTTAATATGTAAAAGAAGATCATTTACGTCCACACCATTTTATAATTTTTTTACAATTTATGTTTATTTAATTCAATTATTATATTTTATATTTTATTCACTTAGATCATGCAAGTTAAATTTTAATTTTATTAAAAATATTTACTATTCGATACATAAAAATTTCAAAAATTAAATTAACATATAAAAAGGTATTGTTCTCAATCGATAAAATAGAGGTATTGAATTTATTTAAAACTTTACATTTATGATAAATATGATTATGAGGATCGATGTACATAAATTTATAAAATGATATAACTTTATTAATTTCCACCGATGTAACTTGATCTCTGTTTTCAATTAGGCGGACAAAATACATAAGTAATTAAGGAAGATAACTGTATAGACTAACTGTGTCAGTCCACATTTACATGTTTGCATGGCGAAGCATCAACCTAAATTTCAGCAAATTTGTAAATTCAAAGTCAAACTGATCTAAAACAAATTTAGTTAATTGAAAAAGTTTCAATGCTTCGTGGAATGATAATATGGAGGCACAACAAGAAAATGCATCTTTACCAGCGTTGTAAAATGCTGGTAAAAGCATTATAAAATGTTGCTAAAGGCATTTCCATCAGCTGTGTAACCGCCGGCCGACCATATGCTGGAAAAAGATTTTCGTCGGTCAAAACACTGATGCCGGTAAGACCATTTGTATACTAGCACAAGTTATACCGGAAATTTAAAATGCTCTTACAAGTGATGAACCCTTTAGTGACACTTTATACTGCCTTTGAAAGATTTTCTTTTTTTTTTTTAAATTAAAAAATAAAGTAAATATCTATTCCTGGCAGTTAGAACCGCCCTTGAAGAGTTTTAGTTAGTTTTTTTTTTCAATGACAGAAATAACAGAAAAAAATATAGATTTTTAAATCATAAACTACACTATACACTTTTCCATCAGTAAAAAAATTAATTTTATTAAAATATTAAGGAAATCATACAATATTTCTGTACAAACAAATTAAATAAGGCTCCATAATAGCTCTCAGAACTAAACACAGCCCATAACAAAATGTCTTCAGCAGTAGCAGGAAAGGCAAAACATAGGACAACCTTAAGTAGGATAAATGCTAACTTATAAAGATAGATAGCCATGGATACCCTGAAAGAACCTGTTTAAAAGGAGAATACCCACACTTAGCACTAAACTCGGCTAGTAATCTTAAAAAAGCAAAACATTTTTTATACTATTTGCTTTAGCTCCAGCACCTGTGAGCAAGATTTTGTTCTTGAAGTCTTTTCCCATCCAATTTGCTCATAAAAATCACTCTTTCATCTCTTTCTATCCTTTCTAGATCCCTACAATGCAGATAATGCGAACCTTAGGATGAAAACGCAACCTAAAAGCCGATTGGATGGAATTAAAACTCTAGGATTGTCTCCAAAGTCAAGCAAAACGAACTTGACCCTAATCAAACCTACTGATTAGAACCAAAGTTATAACAATCTTGATCACCACAAGTTACCTTGATAAGATCAATTTAAGTTCTTGTTTAAAGAACAAAAAAAAAGTTATTACAAAGTGAAGAAACTCTCAAGATATTTTTTTCTATTCAAATCTGCTGAATTACATGAATAAGGCAGCCTTATATAGGCCTAAAATCTGTAGAGTCCTAACTAAACAAGGACAATCCTAACCAATAAGGAAAAGTCTAATTCTTATCCTGATCTGCTTAGGACTTATCTAAACAAATTAAAATTGAAAAGTCAAATTCTTATTAAAAAAAAAATCTAAAATCTGAAATCCTAAACTATAGGCCCATGAATACATGCAAATTGGGCTCCAATCATCTTGGACATGCGAATTGGGCCCCAAGCTTTATTCTTCATTTTTTTCAACCTCAACACAATATAGAAAAGTGATCAATCTTGGCAATGCATTTGATTCATCTTAAATAGACTCCTTTGCTTGCATTTCCATGATTAGTCCTTGCAAAGCTGGCTCCATGTGTTTAGTCTTTGCTCTAGTCATTGGACCTCTAATTCCTTGCAAAGAATCATAAGAATGGTTGGAAATAGGTGTTTCTGCAAGTTGATCTTCATCTTGCCCTCCCTTTTTGAAAGGATTCATCCTTAAATCACCTACATCATAGAAAGATAAATCAACGACATTAAAGATAGCATTCATAATACCATAGCTACTTGGCAAATCTAGCTTATAGGCATTGTCATTGATCATTTCTAACACTTGAAAAGGTCCATTCCCTCTTAGCTGCAACTTAGATTTCCTATGAGCAGGAAACCTCTCTTTATGCAAATAAACCCAGACCTAATCTCCAGGTTTGCAAATGACCTTAATATGCCCTTTATTGGCTTGCCTTGCATATTACTCATTCTTCTTGTTTATGTTAGCTTAAACCTTGGCATGTAAATCCCTAACAAAATCTATCTTCTTCTTACCATCCAAATTAGCATGTTCATTAGTAGGCAAAGGTAAGATATCCAAAGGAGTTAAAGGATTAAAGCCATACACAACTTCAAAAGGAGAATAAGAAATAGTAGAATGAACAGTCTTATTATATGCAAACTGAATATGTGGCAAACATTTCTCCTATTATTTTAAATTCTTTTGAATGATAGCATGTAATAAAGTGGTAAGTGTCTTATTAACTACTTTAGTTTGTCCATTCGTTTGAGGGTGTGTAACAATAGAAAATAAGAGTTTGGTTCCTAACTTATTCCACAAGGTAAGCTAAAATGACTTAAGAACTTAACATCCCTATCGCTTACTATTGTTCTAGGGAATCCATGCAAACATATTATTTCTTTAAAGAACAGATCAACAATATGTGTTGCATCATTAGTTTTTGAACATGAAATAAAATGCACCATTTTACTAGACCTGTCAACAACAATAAATATGCTATCCTTACTACTTTGAGACCTAGGTAACCCCAATGCAAAATCCATAGATATATCCATCCAAGGTTGATTAGGCATAGGTAAAGTTGTATATAAACCATGTGGCATTACTTTAGATTTTGCTTGTTTACATGTTATACACTTATCACAAACAAATTACACATCATGTTTCATGTTAGGCCAATAAAAATGTTCATGCAATATATCTAAAGTCTTTTACACACCAAAATGCCCCATCAAATAGCCTCCATGAGTCTTTCTAACCAGCATTTCATGCAAAGAACATATAGGCACACATAATTTATCTTTCTCAAACAAGAATCCATCATGCCGATAATACTCACCATGCATACACTTAGAACATGCATTCCATAGTTGGCTAAAATCAACATCACTGATATACAAATCTTTAATAAACTTAAAACCAAGTAATGTAGTTTGCAATGAAGTAAGCAATGCATACCTTCTAGACAATGCATCGGCTACAGCATTTTCTGTTCCACTATTGTACTTAATCATATAAGGAGATGTCTCAATAAACTTTAACCATTTAGCATGCCTTTTATTCAGCTTACCTTGTGATTTCAAATATTTCAAGCTCTCAAAATCAGAATGGATTATGAATTCCTTTGGCCATAAATAATGTTACCATGTTTGTAGAGTTCTTACTAATGCACAAAGCTCCTTGTCATAAGTAGGATAGTTTAATGCTGCTCCACTAAGCTTTTCACTAAAATAAGAAATCAGTTTGGAATCCTGTATCAAAACAATTCCTATTGCAATTCCAGATGCATCACATTCAACCTAAAAAATTTTATCAAAATTAAGCAAACATAACAAAGGTGTATTAATCAACTTATCTTTCAAAGTATTAAAAGCTTTCTCATTTACATCATTCCACTTAAACATAACACTTTTTTAATAAGTTCATTTAAAGGTGCTGTAATAGAACTAAAATCTTTAACAAACTTTCTATAAAAACCTACAAAACCATGAAAACTCCTTACCTCATTTCAATTCCTAGGTGTTGGTCAGTCCCTAATTGCCTTAACATGATCTTTGTCTATACTTATTCCATGCGAACTCACAACAAAACTAAGAAAAACAATGGATTCCATGCAAAATGTGCATTACTTAAGATTAGCATAAAATATATGCTCTTTTAAAGTGCTAAAAATAGTATGCAAATATTTAACATGATCATCCAAATTTTGCTATATACTAAAATATCATCAAAGTAAACCACAACAAATTTCCCAATGAAAGAACACAAAACATGATTCATCAATCTCATAAAAATTCTCGGTGCATTAGTTAAACCAAACGACATCTCTAACTACTCATAATATTTTGTCTTAAAAGCAGTTTTCCATTCATCACCTTCTTTTATGCAAATTTGATAATAGTCATTCTTTAAATCAATTTTAGAAAACACACATGAGCCATGCAATTCATCAAACGTATCATCTAACCTAAGAATAGGATGTTTATACTTTACAGTGATTTTATTAATGGCTCTACAATCAACATACATGTGCCATGGTCCATTTTTCTTTGGCATTAAAATCACAAGAGCCAAACATGGGCTGAGACTCTCTCCTACAAATTTTTTTTTCACTAATTCATCTATTTGCCTTTGAATTTCTTTATCTCCTGAGGATTTGCTCTATATGCTGGTTTATTAGGGATTGATAAGCTGGGAATAAGTCTATTTGGTGCTTAATACCTCTTAAAGGAGGTAATCCATGTGGTATTTCCTCAGAAAATAAATCTGTAAATTCTTGTAATAAAGAAACAACCACTCTAAGCACAACCACACTAGGCAGAAAAGGGTTAAGATTGTTAGTTAGGAAATAAACATCCTTGTATAAAAGTACAAGTAGTTGCTGCCATGCTAACATGGCACTCTTAATCTCACTTTTTTTCTTTGCAAAAGCACTAACTCTTTTATTTTTCTTTCTATTTTGCTCTCTATATTTTGAATTTTTTTCCTCATTGCACACTACTATGCTTTTTTTACTCTCTTGCACACACTTACTTTTTATATTGCTCTTTTTTTTCTTGTGCATTCATTTGCTTTTCTTTTATCTTGCACTCTTTAGCTATCCTAATCTAGCCCTCATATGCCTCTAATGGTTTGAAAGGAGTTAATACAATAACTTAGTTATTCATTATAAAACTATATCTATTCTTGTACCCATCATGAACAACCTTCTTATTGAACTGCCATGGATGCCTCAAGAGTAGATGACCAGCATGCATTGGTGCCACATCACAAAGAACCTTATCCTTGTAGTTGCCAATAGAGAATGCAGCAACACTTGCTTTGTCACCTTAACTTCTCCTTAATCATTCAATTATTGCAGCTTATATGACCTTGGATGCTTTAATGTAGGAAACTAGCAACATTAGTGTAACTACCATTATCAATAATCATGCTACATACCTTGTTATTCACATAGCATCTAGTATGAAAGATGTGTTCACATTGTATTTCATCACCATTTTTCTTAAGCTGTATGCTAAAAGCACACCTAGTAATGAGCATATCTCCATATGCAGGTTCTTTAATGTCAACATCACTATAATCTTTAATGGTGGCATTTCACCATCATTGGAATTTATGCTTTTTATTTCACCATTATCTATAACAATCATAGCCCTTTTATTTGGACATTGCAAAGCAATATGCCCATTGACACCTAAAACACTTAACATCACGAGATTTAGAAGATGATTTAGTTTCAGTTTTACCTTTGGAGAATGCAACCGAATCCTTTACTTTTGCATCTTCTTTAGGTTTTGAGGTAGCTTTGTTGTTCTTCCAATTTGACTTCCATGAAAAGCTAGAAGCTGAACCATATTTAGAAGTGCCTTTAGACTTTAATTGCCTTTCCACCTTGATAGCTTTATACAATAATTTATCTATCTCCATACAATGATGCAATTCTACCACATCAGCTATCTCTTTATTCAAGCCATTAATGAATCTAGCCATAGTTGCCTTACAATCTTTCTCTATATTAGCCTTAATCATGGCTATCTCCATCTCTTTGTAGTAATTCTCTACATTCATGGATCCTCGAGTCAACCCTTGTAATTTTCTATATAAGTCCCTATAGTAATGGCTAGGTATGAACCTCTTTCTCATCACTACCTTCATTTATTCCTATGACCAAATAGATCTCTCTCCATTCTTATGCCTATTAATCATAAATTGATCCCACTAATTACTAGCACAATCCGTGAACTTAACTGCTGCTAGTTTAACCTTCTTCTCCTCGGAGTAATTATGATAATAAAAAAACATGTTCTACCTTTCTTTCCTACTCCAAGTATAATTCAGGGTCATTTTTCCCTTGAAAGATTAGGATTTTCATCTTCATACTACCCAAACTGCTAACTTGCTTTGAAATAGCCTTTTTACCCTTCCAAGATTTACTCTTGTCATAATAAGATTTTTTCTCTTCCTTCTCCTCAACCATATGTTTTCTAGAGGATCTAGGATTGGATAGGGACTCTAAATTATCTAACCTCATGTTTAGAAGCTTGTGTTGGTCTTGGATAGCCTTCACAAACAACTTGATATTAGTTTCAGCATTATCTCCTCCGCTACTCATGTTTTAAACTTGCAAAATTTGTTAGGAATAAAAATAGATTGGTTTTCCTCACACACTCCTTTACGTGTTTACACTCGAGATTAGTTACATAACCACTCATGTTTCACTCAATTTTGGTTTTTCTCGAAGATATTCCCACCTTTCTTGCCTTTTACCGCTCAACTTCCCCTTACAAGCCTTTTAGAAAGAACTTTATAAATGATCTTACCAAAACAGCAAGTAGCAATAAAGTTATTATAACTTTGATTAATAAGATCAACAAGAATGATCAAGGAAGTGAAATCAACAAGAAATACGAAGGGAAACAAAATCAGCAAGAAATATCAAAGGAAGAGAAATCAATGAAAAGGAACAAGAATTCTTTGTAAGATATGAATATGAAGCTCTAATAACAATCTTCTCTTTTTTTCAAAAAAATGGAAAAGGGTTATAACACTAGAACACTTTTTTTTTCTTTTTTAATGGATTCTTTTATTTTTTTTTACTTTTTTTTTATAGATGATGACCATCAAAGGGTAAGAACATTAGAACACTTTTTTTTGTTTTTTTTTGTAGATGATGGACAACATTACATGTAATAAAAAAATAATGAAATTATGGGGTTAAAAGATAGATTATACCTGACTTTTAAGAACCAAAGCTCTGATACCAAATAATGTGAACCTTAGGATGAAAACACAACCTAAAACCCGATTGGATGGAATTAAAATTCTAAGATCGTTTTCAAAGTCAAGCAAAGAGAACTAGACCCTAATCAAACCTGCTGATTAGAACCAAAGTTATAACAATCTTGATCGTCATAAAATTTATAGAGTCCTAACTAAACAAGGGCAAGCCTAACCAATAAGGAAAAGTCTATTCCTTATCCTAGTCTGATTAAGACTTATCTAAATAAATTAAAATTAAAAACTCAAATTCTTATTAAAAAAATAAAAAATCTGAAATCCTAAACTATAAGCCCATGAATACATACATATTGGGCTCCTTCATCTTGGACATGCGAATTGGGCTTTAAGCTTTATTCTTTATCTTTTTCAACCTCAACACAATGTAAAAAAGTGATTAATCTTGGTAATGCATCTGATTCATCTTGAACAAGCTTCTTTGCTTGCATTTCCATGATTAGTCCTTGCAAAGCTTGCTCCATGCATTTAGTCTTTGCCCTAGTCATTGAACCTCTAATTCCTTGTAAAGGATCATAAGAATGGGTGGAAATAGGTGTTTATGCAAGTTGATCTCCATTAGTAGAACAAATGTTCAATAACAAAATCTTAGACAATTTGAATATTTAATACAAAAAAGCAGACACTAGTCACTGTTAAAGATAAATATTTGAAACGTTGAACTATTTCTTTATTTCATTAATAGTAGTATTTATACAAGATTTAAAATAAAAAAATCTTTAAAAGATAAGGTGATAATTCAAAGTAAAATTTGAATGAAGCAAAACAAAAAATCAAAATGGAATTAAAATTTAAATGAAAGAAAATAGATAAGCAAAACAAATAATGCAAATAATAAGGAAATGGCTAAATCAACTATTGGTGAAAGTTAAGGTTTTTTGTTTATACGCCTCCTCAAGTTAGAGGTTGTGTCAACAATCCCTAACTTGTACAAATTCTTGTAGAATGGTTGATATGATAAAGCTTTGATGAAAGAGTCTGCTAACTGATCTGCAGCATGAATATGAGTGGCAACAACTTGCTTTCATTGAACTTGATCACAGAAAAAGTGAAAGTCCACAGCAATATGCTTCACGCGACTATGGAAAATCGGGTTCTGATATAGATAAGTTGCACCGACGTTATTGCAAAAAATTATTACTGGGCCAGGAAGTGGAACTTAAAGTTCACACAAAAGGTGCACAACCTAATTTGTTTCTAATAAAGCATTTGTCGTCGCTTTGTATTTAGCTTCAGTCGAAGAACAAGCCACTATTTTTTCTTTTTTTTGAAGACCAACTAATAGGATTTTGCCTAAAATATAGAATGTAACCTGACATAAAAGTCCTGTCATTTATATCACCTACCCAATCTGCATCTGAGTACACGTACAAATCTGATGAAGAGTGACGAGTGATTTTTAGACCATAAGACATAGTTTGCTTTAAGTAATGTAGAAGCCATTCTATAACTTGCCAATAAGTATGAGTAGGGGCATGCATAAACTGAGACAACTTGTTGACAGAGAAGTTAATGTTTGGTTTAGTAAAAGATAATAACTATAATTTGCCAATGATTTTGCAATATACAGTAGCATCGACAAGCATTGGTCCACCATTAAGTGAAAGAGAGAAACTAAAATTCATGGGAGTCAACACACCTTTGCTTTCATGCATATTGCTTTCTTGAAAAGTCTCCATGACGTATTTGGACTGTGAGAGGATGATGCCATCATTACTGCTCAGTACTTTGATGCCCAAAAAATAATAAAGATGACCAAGATCTTTAAGACAGAATCAGTTAGCTAATTTGGTAATTACTTGAGTAATATCTGTAAGGCTGTTCCTAGTAATTATGATGTCATCCACATAAACCAAAACATATAAAAGAATACCTAGTTTGTGAAGAATGAAGAGCGTTGTGTTTGATTAGGATTTTTGAAAGCTAATACCAACTAGAAATAGCTTGAGCTCATTATACCATGCTCTGGGTGCTTGCTTGAGACCATAAATAACTTTCTTAAGTCGACAGACATGGTTTGGAAGATTAAAATGCTCAAAGCCAGGTGGTTGGTGCATATATACCTCTTCCTCCAAACGCTCTTATAGAAAGGCATTATTAATATCTAGTTGATGCATAACCCAGTTGTTTTGAATAGCTAGAGCCAATACCAGATGAAGTGTGATAGGTTTAATAATATGACTAAATGTAGAGTAAAAATTAATACCAGGTGTTTATGTAAAACCTTTGGCAACAAGGCGTGCTTTGTAGCGGTCCATTATCTCATCTATTTTTTTATGTTAAAGTGCCATTTACAATCAACTACATTCTTTGAAAGGTCATGTAGTACTAATTCCCATGTCTAGTTGTTCAATAGTGCATCAAACTCAAATTGCGTAGCTTGTCTCCACTGTGCATGTTTTTAGCCTACCTGCATGTGGATGGTATGAAGGTAGAGGAAGGAATGGTTAGGTAGTTAACTATTCTTTCTTTTCAGTTTGTGAATGTTATTTTGTGATCTAGTGGTCATCCTAGTGGAAGAATTCATAGATATAAACGAAGGTTGATATTGAGACAATGTAGGTGGTGAACTGGTCATGGTCTAGCATGGAATGGTTTCGGAAGAGACTTGGTTTGTATCATATTGTGTTGTTAGGAGATTGATTAGCAGTATGGTGGTCAAAGCCATAGCTGAGATTCTGACAGATTGAGAAGGATGGGAGGATGGTAAGCATTCTACGTTTGGTGGCTCTGCTTGTATGTGACACAATGGAGATATAGTAGTACTAGATTATTCTATGGACAAAGGAGGTATTAAACGAGGATGAGGTGTTACCATAGGAATTGGTTAAGGTATATCATGCAAAACATGAGTTTTAGGTTTTGAATAGGGTGAGCTGGAAATTTGAATTAGGATATTATCCTAAGAATTATTTTAAAATGGATTTTTAATTTTGGAAAAAATATTTTCATAAGAAAACTGATTTTCATAAAAAGCTACATCGCGTGAGATATACAACTTTTTTGAAATTGGGTTAAAACACTTATGGCTGTGGTAGGTTGAGGAGACACCCAGGTAAACATAAGGTTTTGATCTTAGTTTCAATTTATTTGATGTGCACGGTTTGAGCTATGGGTAGCAAAGACAATCAAATATTTTTAAAGAATCATAATTTAGAACATCTCCAAATAAAAGTTGGTATGGTGATTTATTTTTCAAGTCTGGAGATGAAAGTTTGTTTATTCAATAAGTGGCATGATGACAGGCAAAGGACCAGAAACTGAAGGGTAAAGATGCTTGATGTAGTAAAGTTTTTGTTGTTTAAATTATTTGGTGATGTTTTCATTCAACTATGGCTACTCTCTGAGGAGTGTAAGGTGGTGAGATAAGATGTTGAATTCCATGAGAGTTGAGATATTCCTTGAGACCCTGAAACTCATCACCACTATTAGTGTAGAAAAAAATAATTTTGGTGTCAAAATAATTTTCCACCAAATGATGAAATTTTGAATTATTGTATGTACTTCACTCTTATTTTTAAGTGTATAAAGCCAAATGTATTTTGTGTACTGATCAACAAAGATAACATAATATAATTTTTTATAAATGGATAAAGTTAGGGATTGTCCCCACAAGTGACTGAGAACAATTTGTAAAGGCTTAGTATTGAGCAAAGAATTTTCAAGAAATGGATACCTAGGGCTTTTATTGCAAGCACGAGAATTACACAATGTAAATTGATATGAAGCATAACAAGGTAAAGAAAATTATTCAAAACAATTTTAAGAACTCTGGGATTGGGATGGCCTAAGCGACGATGCACAAGAATGTAGGAAGTTGTGTAACCACTAAATGAGATTAAGGATAGAGGTGTGAGGAATTTTGTCCATAGGGCCATTCATACAGTCCATCTTTATTCTGATCGCACACTAGCAGATCTCCCATATTCAGATCCTTCACAAAAAATTTGGTAGGAAAAAATTCAATAGATGCGAAATTATCATGACAAAATTTTGAAATGGAAATTAAATTTCATTTTATAGTAGAGGCATGCAAAGTATAAGAAAGCTTAAATCTATAGTTTGATGCACATAATTGAGTTGTACCAGTATATGTGATAGGAATCATATTATCGTTTCCCATGGCAATTTCTTTGGTCCCATGATAATCTTGAAGGCCTTGTGATTTTGTTGTAACATAATGAGAAGCACTAGAGTCTGAGATCCATGGAGTGGGCATGTTGTCGAATCTTAAAATAAAATTGCCTTTAGCTTGAAGATAATTATGAGATCTAGATTGGCATACCCTTATAGTATGGCCAATTTTGTCACATAATTGACATCGGATACAAACTTGCTGTGTTTGATTCGATGGTGAATGCCACTAGGATTGTTGAGAAGAATTAAAGTTGTTTTAACTTCTCAAATTTTGTTACTGCCAAGATAGGGGTTGGTTCCATCGTTGATTATTTTTGGGACCTAATGTTGGCTTTGTTTGTTCATTGGACTACAGCTGCAGTTATTATTGAAGGAGATTTCTTCAGCTCTTCATGTTTAAGGAAGAGTTCATGATCTAGAAGCTTGTCATAAAACTCCTGCTAAGTGAGTGGAGGGTCCCTAGCATAGCTTGCTGCAAATATTACTTGAAATTCAAGACCAAGACCACTAAGGATTTTCACAATGAGTTCTTTATTTGTGACCAGGGCACCAGCAGTGGCCAATTCATTGGCAACCGAACAAATTTCTCTAAGATAGTACACTATTTGCTTTGTATCTTTGGTAATCTTGTTAAGATAATCATGGAGGCTGACAATGTGCATTTGTGACTTGTTAGCCAATGCTATGTGAAGTGAATCCCGTGCTTTTTTTTTTATAGTTTAGGGCCGTGGCAACTATTGGAGCAATTATCGAATCAACTAAGGCTAAGAAAGCATTTTGGATCAACTTGTCTTGGTGGAACCAAAAGCTATATTCTACATTTGCTGTTTGTTGATTGTTTTCAATAAGTGTTTTTGATGGTGTCGATTTAGATCCATCAAGGTGGACATATAGATCATGACCATACATGAGCATTTCAAACTGAGCCTTCCATGTTGTGAAATTAAAGCTGCCCAGAAATTTGATCTGTAGTTGTAAAGTAGGGTTAGTTGGCTATTTATTAGAATAGTAGCGATGTCGGGGTTGGAGACAGTTGGTTGGTAGTGGTTGTCGGCCACACTAATTGATAAAACAAAGAAGAGGGCTTGTTGGGATGTTGAAAAAAAAATATGGAATAGGGTGATTAAAATTTGCAGGATCAAAACGTGTTTGAGTTAAAAATTGCTTGGAGACCATGTTAAGAATAAATATTTGAAAGGCTGAACTGTTT
Organism: Adansonia rubrostipa; assembly: GCA_038381775.1. Classification (NCBI taxonomy): domain Eukaryota; kingdom Viridiplantae; phylum Streptophyta; class Magnoliopsida; order Malvales; family Malvaceae; genus Adansonia; species Adansonia rubrostipa. The sequence goes on along the minus strand of JBBYHM010231355.1, from coordinate 9,956 downwards.
CTTTATTTCATTAATAGTAGTATTTATACAAGATTCAAAATAAAAAAAATCCAAAAGATAAGGATAATAATTCAAAGCAAAATTTGAATGAAACAAAGCGAAAAATCAAAATAGAATTAATATTTAAATGAAAAAAAACAGATAAGCAAAACAAATAATGCAAATAAAAAGGAAAAGGCTGAATCAACTATTAGTGAGTCAAGGTTTTCGCTTAGAGTCATCTTTGTAGAAAAGACCTACACCATTTCTGCCATCCATCTTATCAAATTCCTTTAAAAGAATAAAAGTATCCAACCTACTGGTAGAGTTATTACAAAACTAAAGAGATCAACATGACCTTAAAGCTAAAAACAAAATAGGATGAAAAGAAACAAAGATTTAAGCTCACTATCCCATCTTTACCTGTTAGCAAGATTTTGCTTGCTTTTCTACCAATCATGTAGATAATGAATCTCCCTAAAACACAGCTCTTGAACACTTTTCAATATCTGTTGGAAAAAGTCTATCTATAAGCAAATACATCAAAACATAAAGAACATTTAATTTTCGTCGAACACCCAAATTTGATTAATTACCTCTGTTGTCTCAAATGCAACTTGCTCATTATTCTTTATTGGGTATACATATGGTGGATTAAGTTTAAAGCCTTTTTGGCATCTCCTTTCCTTTCACCAAATTAGTTTTTTAAAGCCTACCTGAAACTCATACGACTTAGAGAATTAAAGGAAAATTAGATGACTCATTTTTTCCATGGAATTAGGAGCATGATCAGTTTAGTTAAACTTAATTATTAATTCATGTTTACTGGACTAAAACAGCACTGCAAACAACCAATTTCCATGGACCAAGTAATGACTGAGCTTTCAACCCCTTAACACATCATAAAATCATTGATCCAAAATGAGAGTATGAAACCTTATCGAAGACCTTGGCTGGGCTATCATCATAGTTGGCAAGGAAAAAACCATGAAGTATGTATTTGCAATATGCATTCTCATATTAGTTTGTGAAATAACATAATTTTTTGAAATTCCACTATCAACCCCATACACTTGTAAATAAATCCACTATTAGAAAATTAGAGAAAAAAAGTAAGAAAAAATTTAATATTTTTAAAGTAAAACAGTTTTGAGACGTGTAGAACATTTTACTTAAGGCTTTATTATGTCTCCAAGATACAACAAAGCTCTCAACCTCTAAGTAGAATAGTGAAATAACTAAACAAAAAAGTCCTTTAAATAAATAACAAATAGATGTATTTTTTTATGATATACCCTTTTCTAAAAGTGGTGTTACTTTGCAATAACTTGTGAAAGTTATACCTTTACAAGACAACTTTAGAATGCAAGAGTTATGTCTTTATAACACAACTAATTATAAATAATTATATATTCTATAAACTTGACTTTTTTAAAAATATAAGTGATTTTCTACTAACAGTTTACACTATTAACAATCCCTCATTAGTTTAGAATGTTGGTAATTTAATATTTAGTCTTTCACATAAATAAATATTATGCATATACAGGAAGGTATCTCTCAATTTGAACCATCAATTAGCATATATATCTTAGAATTCTAATGAAGTTGTTGGTGCTTACAAATTAAACCACAACTTCTAGTATTCGAATTGAAGATATACTATACATAATATTCATTTATATTTCTATCAAAGGTTGTTCACTTTCAACCCTATTATGGCCATGTGCTTATCTTGTCCATAATAAACATATACATGAGAAACCTCAATTCTTCCTATTAAAGTGGCACACTTCTTATGTTTATATAGGTAGAGTTTCTTAATGTCCACATTGCTTTGGACATTTAAATAATAAACAATGGACTCTATTAAGAGTATTTATACTCATCCTCTATACGCAATGGACCACACTTGTCTCTAATCAACTTATTTTCAAATTAGTTTTACTAGTGCATCACAGACACATAATAATAACTTGTTCTCATCCATTAAACTTTAAAATTAGATGTTACTAATTAAAAGTTAGGTTCCCATTATCAGTGTGTAATAATAGGGTTTAAACTCATTCTACTTTTAGTAGTACTAATTAACTTATAGGAATTTATTTTCTTTTATGATAATATCTCAAAGTAGAGTTTGAATCTTTAATATAATCAAATCATTGGTTAACATGCCCAAACTCTGTATTTACATATTACTACACGCTTTTAGACATTGTTACCTCCTTCTAACAATTATAGGAAATAGTTGGCATTGGTTGTGGCCACAACTCTTATATTCATTAAAAAAATTTTCAACCATTCCATTTCTATAAATTTTATAAAATTTAAATACAATTATACTTCTAATATACTTGGATAAAATAAACAAAGAAGCCAATCACTTTTTTGTCCTTTAACTTTAAAGATCTTTTTAATGGCTTTCTGTTTAATAAGTTGTAATAAACTTATTAACTTGTATAATTTGAACATGCTAAACTTATACCAAATTTCATTACACTATGGTGGCATTTCTTTATTTCTTAACAGTTTATAAGAAATCAACAGCCCCACCATGTGTAAGATATCTATTCCTTTTATTAAAGAATGTTCTTTAATAGTATTTCAACTATCAAGGATAGCCTATGTACAAATACTAATTTTTTGCCTTATAACATCCATAATGATCGCTTTATCTATTTGGTCATGATGGTTTCACATTTTCCTACTTTTTTATTTCTTAATTCCATTATCACCACAAGTGTAAGCCATACATCATATTGTCATTTTCAACTAAGTAACTTATTATAATGAAGCCTCAAATCGCTTGATGGAACAAGAAAATATTGTTGATATCATTCTATAGCTTATTGTAAATGACTTTAAACTTATTGTATATATATACTTAAATAACATAACTTTTTTTGTCAACAAACCATATATATACACAAGGGTGTTTCATATCTCATTTTTTAACATAATTAATATTATCGGATTGTTATTAGGTATATCAAGTGACTATTATTGAAGATACATACATCTTTTTATCATGGACATTATTAGTCATTTTATTGCGAATGGCCAAAGCCTTGTTCTCCAATCAAATGGGATAATAGCTTTTTTCTTGCTTCTTTTCATCTTTCAATTATGATTTTTCAAGTATCTCAACTTTTAATGAGCATTTTTATATATCTCTTAAGCACAACCAGTTAGGATAATTATTAATATAGAAAGCATTACTAAAGGGTCAACAAAAGCTACCATTCTATTAGTTTTACATACCATGCTTCTCCACAAAATCTATCGTGATAACATAGTGTAATTCCTTTAGAATCACTCAAAAATATTAAATATGGTGGAGATAAATGCATTTATTGCCTTGATCAAACTATGTTTACTATTTAATCATATACACTATAGCATACAGTAATTTAACCAAAATAAGATCCAATAAGGTCAAGTAAACTATATAGTAATTTGATCTCCAAATCTTTATGGCTGAATAAATTACTATTATATTACACTTTCTCAATAGAAAATTTTTATTTCCAAAATAGTGATTCCATTATAAAGGCTTTTACTTTCCCACTATTCTACTTTTGACTAAAAAATTGATCATACAAATAGTATAATATTTATTTCATTTCTAGTCAAATCTACTTCTAAATTAATAATATATATTGTAAAATAGTCCAATGACATCACATAGATGACACTTATGCATCAAAAGATCAATACATAATTTCAAGTTTTCATGGCTATTGAAAATCACCAAACTTGATTTGCTTTAATTTTACAAATAAAAATCTCAAATACTGGCATGGTGAATAATGTTAGTCATGAATTATATGTTTGTCCAACCAAGAAAGACATAGTAGTTTTAGGTGTCATATTATATTTTCTTCTGATATATCTAAGATACATTTATATAATTTTTATATATAGATTATTTCTTATATCCTTGAAACTTTTTTCTTGAAGATTACAATGATGAAACTTTAGAAGCCAAACTGATTATACATACAACAATCGTGACACATGCCAATGCCATTTTCTTATAGTTTAAAAAATGCACATAGAAAATGTACAAAATATTTGCATACCTCATCTAATCGAAAAGTATTAGCAAATGAACTCCTTTCCATAGGAGTATGAGGAACTAACTTTCTACGCCACCAGTTTCACCATCCACTTATAGTATTTCTAATAACTTTTACTTATAATGCCACAAGCCAATTACCATATAATAATAATAATAATTATTATTATTATTATTTATGTATACATTTTGAAATAATACGTACTAAGATCATATCTTTATATTAATAATGTAATCACTTATTACCTCAATATGTAAATAATCATATTTTTGATAAATCTCATAACTGGTTGATTTATTCATATTGTTCTTTGGCACTATTTTTAGTTTCAATCAAAAAGCCACTCGATTCTCAACTGAAGGACATGCTTTTAATATTATTCATATTATTGCGAATCACACTTTTGTAATTAAAGTATGAAGAATGGTGATAAAATCAGTAGTATCCTCGTTTACCATCTGCAACCCTTATATAATAGTCATGAGAAATCATATTTGATCATAATGACCGTCAAATGTTACCTTTAGCTTTGGAACTTAGAAAGCATGGATATGATATGTTAAAGCATTAAGATTGTTAGAGAATTAGAGAAAGAAGTAAGTAAAGAAAATAATATTATTAAAGCAAAATGACTTTGAGGCGTGTAAAATACTTTCCTTAAGGTTTTAATATGCCTCGAAGATACAACAAAGCCCTCAACCTCCAAGCAAAATAATGAAAATAACTAAACAAAAAAGTCTTTTAAATAGATAACAAATAGATGTATCTTTTTATGAGATACTTTTTTTTATAGAAGTTGTATTGCTTTATAATAACTTTACTTGTAAAAATTATACCTTTACAAGACAACTTTATAATACAAAAGTTATATCTCTATAATACAACTAATCATGAACAATTATATATTTTATAAACTTGACTTTTCTAAAAATATAAGAATAATTATCTACCAACATTTTAAACTATTAACACTAATTACCTAAAAGGTTCAAATAAGCAGAACTCTTTTAGCATGAATGCTCTAGAATTTTAGCTTTCACATGATGGAGCTGAGACAAGGCACCAAAAATGAAATTCAGACCATTCAGTAACCTGGCACAAAAAGATCAACATAATAACCAAATAACAGGAAATGAAAATTTTGTAAGAAAGTCTGACACTTACTTGCCTTTTAGCATCTGTGGGGGCCTGCAAGAGCTGGTTGATCTTTTTGTTTCTACAAATTCCATGAACTTCAGGAAGGCTTTAAAGAAACTATTTCGTTGAAGGGAAAGCGTATGCCAAGAAGGGCTGAGAACTTGAGCCACCGTGCATATGCTAGTAAGGAACAATAAGCAAATTACATTTGAGACAGCAGAGGTAATGAATCAAATTCAAAAAGGAAAATAAAAAATCAACCTAAATCCTTACATTTCCAATCCCAGAAATTGAAAACCCTGGGATAGGGTTTTTCCAAGATATCTTTCTAAAACCTGCAATATAAATTTTTTAACTCAAATAAATTAGCAAACGCGAATATAAATTTCAAATAAAAATAAGGAAATAAATTCTACTTTGAAAAAAAATAAAGTACTTTGTTTTACTCAAGAGACCATCCGTTAATGCCCCTGCAGACTCTGCTTTCTCCTTTGCTTCTTTTAGCCAGACTAGCATCCTTGACTTGCTTTGAAAGTCGCTTCACGAGCTTTCTCAGCAGCAACTGTTGGCTTTTCATCAGCTTAAGCCTTTGCTGGAGCTTCTACATAGGCCTTTCTTCTTCCATCCTCAGGAATTGCACTTAAAGGCAAGTAGTAAAACAAATCTTAATTAGGACATATATGTTTCTTTCTAAGCATTTTTCTTCACTTACAACGCTATCCGTTAGACAAATAATAATAATAATAATAATAATAATAATAATAAAATCAAAGCAATTATTGCATGCTAACAAATATATAAGCAATTATTGTGCTAATATACATCTACAAGAAATTGACCTCTTGACATCTTCTGAGTTTTCTATTAATCAAAATTCTGTAGATTCCTCTATTATCAATAAATTACAATAAGGACCATTAAATTAAAAGCATAAGCAGGAAAATTTAGTATTCTTTAATAGAAAGAATCCATATAAATTAAATTGAAAATACCACAACATGTTGAGTAACTACTCACAGCTAAACATGAATGAATAGAGAAAATCATAGAAATCAAAAGCCTACTAGCAAAGAGGTTAGCAAATAGAGAGCTACAATCCTATAATGATATCATTTAAATTGGGGATGAAAACCAATCACCGCGGGTTTGGATTTTTATTGAAAACTTTTCTTTATCTATAAAAGAAAATGATAAAAAATAACAAAAATGCATCCACCACATTAAAATTAAAGTGAACAAAAATTAAATCTTCTCAGAAAACAATTTGAAGCTTCAAACTTAGAGAACCAAAATCATAAAAAGGGATTTTTGAAGTTTAGAATTACGAGAATGGTGAGATATGATTTCTATGGAGAGAACTTTGAGTTTGATTTGTAATCTTAAATCAAATTAGAGATCAAAATTATCAAAATGTGAATTGTAGAAGCTAAATTTTGATTGGTAATCAAGAAAATTAGGGAAAATGAGACAAGAAATTGGACAATGGGTCCATCATGATAAGGGGGAGATGAAGCTGGCTTTCAGATGTTGAGTTTTTTTTTTTTTTTTAAGTAAATAGATTTTATTATGCCACTTTTATTTAGCAATTCTCAAAATGGTGTTTTTAATGAACTTAGGTGCCTCTGATGTTAATGTAAATCCTGGCCTAAGGGAAAACGCCAAGAATTTCTAATTAAAATGGGGAAATAACGACAGTTTAGGGAAACGCCACCTTAAAATTGCCTGTAAACCGATAAAGTTTTTTAGTGAGGTTGGGACATTAGAGACATTTTTTTTTGTTACTAGAATTTTTAAAATGAAATCAATTACAATTCTTAAAATTTTACTTTTAAAATATTTTTATTATTTATTTTTTTCTCTTTTTCTTTGGCATCCATTTTCTCTTCATAGAAAGATGATCACATTTGGTAAGTAATCGATTGAATTAAGTTACATGCCAATTAGACCTAACAATTTTAAAAATGATACAAAAACTTAATATGCATACGACATGCTTTAATCTAATATAGGTTTTATGTAATCACATTTTATATCATAATCATATCAAAACGTTTATCAAACGAAAATTTTGTCATAAGCATGTTAAATACACATAACACTCCCAAGATACAATTACGTAAATGTGTAAATGTGTTGACACATATTCATTAATATGTTTAAACCATGATAACTTAAGATGTTATAAACATGTAAACATGCCAAAACATATCCATTAACATGTTTAAAACATGATAACTTAACACACTATAAACTTGTAGGCAAGTATAAATTAACATGCCTACCTTGTTTATATATAAAATAGTTTTTAATATAATTAAGTAAAATATATAACATAAAACGTTATTTTAAACTTTTAACTATGATATATATTTAATATATAGTTAATAATAACTATTTTAAGCATTTATTTTAATATAGCTCTATTTGATTTAGTTAGTAGAAATAATATGATCGTTAAGACAAAGAATAAGTTGTCTCCTTACAATATAGTATCCAATTCCAATATCTTTATAATAGAAAAGCTAATTTAATTAGTATAAATATTATTACAAGAATAATATATCATGACCTTATTAATTAATTAAGATGTAGTTTTTTTTTTTAAATAATCACTTAAAAAAATTTGTGAGTTGAACTCTTGAAGTATGAATTATAAGTAAACTAATTAAAATATGACTCAATCTTATTAAGTAATAGTAATATAGATGTCATATTTTGAATCTCATAGTAAATTATTTAGATGATTGTAGTAGCTTATTATTAACAGTGCTATAGGTGTAAATGTGCCCACAATAGTGAGAGCTAGAACATGTGGACATAGGCATCGAGACTGCTAAGGCCAACGTGGTGCGGGTGTAAAAGTGTGAGGTAGTGTCTTCTTGAACCTCTTTTTTTTTTTTAACATGAAGAGAGCAAGAAAGTATGGATTCTCGACTCTTAATGTTGGGGGGAGATTGTTGGACAAATTACTTATCTTCTAATTCTTAAGCGGCCACCACGAAGTGGCCAACGATTATAGTCACCACCAATCACTTAGGCTAGGCATGATCAATGCCCATTGAAATCGGCATTTTGAGTTACGAAAATCAAAAAATCGATTCTAAGGTCTATGTGGTCTAGAGATTTGTTGGTTGGGTTCAAGAGTTGGTTACATATGGAGAAGGATTAACACCCCCACTATGCCTAAAATCGATACCATCTAGTTTTATCTTTTATTGATTTTTGTTTCCTCAGTTTTGACTCATCATTATTTTGACATAATTCCCTTTCATGCATGAATTTGTGTAAAGTAATAAATAGAAGTTTACGAAAATTTTAATCCCATATGTGCTTATGAGAGGTAGGTAACATAAAGATTTTTATGTTAAAAAATAATCTCTGGATTTACTTTGAAAATAGGATATTTCGCATTAAGCACTAGGACGATACCAACATGAAACAATGCTTTTGTGATTTTTTGAAAACAATTTGGAAACATTATGCAAAAAATGGACATCGCGATAGGAAGTATGTTTGTAAGTCGTAGATAAAATAAGATAAATCTAGATAAAATAAATTAGACAAAAAAAGGAATAGAGAAAGGTCGACTGGAATGTGTATCATAATTGTCATCATTATTTAGAAATAACCAAGTTAACAATTTTTTAAACATGTTTGGATTCATTGGTTGATTGAGGCGTAAAAAAATTCGACAGAAAGAAAATTTGATTTTTGACGATTTTTTTGAAAAGTTGAGATTAAAAGACTTTAATTGACACAAGTTTGATAATTTCTTAACAACATGGCATTTTCAACAATTTTTGATAAAATTGGTGATTTTTATTCAAAAGTGAGAATCGATAAAAAATAAGGGTGATGAAATTTAGAAATGCTCATGCCTTAATTCAAGCCTAAGTGGGGTTGACACATTGTCGACAACATACTGTCACAACGTGGCCCGGATACGAATCCTAACCAGCCCGACTTAAAATAGCATTCGCTCCTATATTTGTTTTATCTTGTATTGTATTATTTCCATAGGCCATATCATTATTGACATTTTCTTATTTTAGGGGGCTAGGTGATTGAGATAATTGCTTACTTCATTTAACCCTAAATATTCATTACAAAATAACTATTTATTTAAAGTCACCATCAATCATTTAGGCTAGGTGAGATTGATCACCTACTAGAGTATGTATTTTGAGGGTTATGAAACCCTAAAATACTAATTCCGAGGCCTGACACCATATCAGAGATCATATAAAAGGATTCGGGAGTCGGTTACAATCACAAGTAAGGAACGACACTCTCATGATGCCTGAAAATCGGTACCTTATTAATCATGTGTTAACTTAAATTTTAATTTTTATTCAGTTTCAACATTGGATGTTCAATTATAATTCTTATAGTATTTCATTATGAAAGTTATTATTTCAAGAAAGTCGGGGTTAATGTTTCTAGAAATCATAAAATTATTCGTACACTCCCGGGGAACCAGGTGGGCACGAATTCTCAATCATATCTTGTTGGAGAACAATACGGAATATGAAAAGTTTTATTTTGTTTTAAAATTGAAAAATCTCGACTTCTTATTTGAAAAGGTTATCCCGCTATGAAAATAATCTGTAGAATTCCTCACATATACTGGTAAGAATCTTACATATCATTTTAATTAGGAGACATTGCCTTATTTATAAAAATAATTTCGTTATAAAAAGGTACGAATTCTATGACCTAAGAATGACATAATATGATGGACATGTTCTTAACGTGTACTTT